>JAFBJS010004775.1:6054-49286 GCA_016785265.1 Paraplagusia blochii
GATCCTAGAGATGGAGCTACCAGGTAGGAGACAAAGAGGAGATTGATGGATGCAGTGAGGGAGGACATGGAGGTAGTTGGAGTTAGAGTTGAGGATACAGAGGACAGGGTGAGAGGGAAATTGTTGGCTCGTTGTGGCAACCCCTGAAAAAAGGGACAAACTAAAAGAAGACGAAGAAGCATACTTATGAGCCGTCCATATAGGCTGGTGACACAGCTGTAGCCCTGGACGCAGGAGGAGATATCGCATTATTATGTATATAAAAAAGGAACAGCACTTAAGGAAATTTGTAATTTACAAAAAACAAAGTTTAAGTCAGTGCAGTTTGTTCATAGTTGAGCGCAGTTCAAGTCATCAAGACTCTCCTTATATTTATATATCTCCTTGTACTTGGCCAGGAATGTCTGGCGAGCACACGAAATGTAAAGAACTGTCATTATTCAGGAGACATCTCAGGGCGTGTAATCTGCGCGTGTGATGTGCAAACATCACAGCAATAATGGTATGGACAAAAGTGAGTAAGTGGAAGAGATGTTTTGATAATGAGCCAACCAGAGTGAAGAACAAAAATCCTGAATGCTGTGTTTAATCTTCACCGAATTCTATTGACTAAAATGTTTGCAAGATTGGAATTAAAAACACAGGGCTGTAATACTTTGTCTTTTATCTCAAAATAACATTGAATGAATACTGTGGCAGCAACACCGAATTTCCAGAGCAAATTGGTATTGCTAAGTATTTTTGACGTTTAACTATGCCAGTAGCCAAGTGGTTGCACAGTTCCCCGCGGGTAGTCAAAGTGCAAAAGGGTACAGCGGGATTTTTTTGCCAAAGGTGATTCTAAATGCTTGGGTTTATATGGCGATAAGATGAGCGCAGTTCCAAGCATGTACTGTACATTTTTCTTTACTTTGGGCGTAGGGCCAGCTAGAAGGCCCTGAGGTCGCATTCTTGCGAGATGATTGGTCTGAGCACTGTAAACTAAATGGGCTGTGTCCATTCATTTACAGCGGCCATACTTCACTTTAGATTCTGAAGGCTCTGGCAGATTTCATGGTACCTGACAACATTAGCTAGCTGAGATATGATTGGATAACAAAAGGTTTTGTCCAACTTTTTCAATATAAATGTAAAAATGTTTTATATTAATAATAAATTATTTTATCTAAAAAAAGTGTATGAATAAATGCGTTTGTTTGAGCATGTTTAGGCTAGCAGAGAAGGCTTTGCTGGTTCCTGACAACACAAGCTATCTGAAATATGATTGGATATATGTTTGTATCCAACTTTTTAAATCTAAAAACTCTTTTATACTAATAAAAAATAATAATACAATTTTATTTAGAAATGTATGAATAAATGGGTTTTTCTGAGTATGTTTAGGCTAGCAGAGAAGGCTTTGCTGGCCCAGAAGGCCCACCACTGAATGGTTATCAGTGTGATTGGTTCTGTATTGAAAATAGATATTTAGTGATTTAATGCCCTCACAGTATGTGCAGTAATGTACAAACAGGCAAACAACGCAATCTCACACTTAGACGTGATGGCAATATTTCCCGTCATTATTGACACTTGTTGACTTCCTGTCACATTTACAGTAAATCACTTCTCTTTTCTCATTTTCTCATACATGCCTCAGACAAACACACACACATTCAGACACTTGTGTGCAACCAGATCCAACAGCTGCTAATTGACAGCAGTAAGTGCATAGCCAGAGGAGGAAGCGTATTTTTAATTACACAGCAGATCTCCATGACTACCCAGGATGGGTGGACAGAAGTGGTGCCAACAGGTTGAGATGGAGATAAAGTAGATGAGAGGAGCGTGGCTATTATCAGCTATTCAGCTCCTGTCTGCTAAAATGATGTTTACCCTTCAGTTGATAATCATCTCCCTCATGGGTTGACAGATCCTCTGACTGACACCGGCTCATCTACACACCAGTCGGACACGAACGGAGTCGTTGTTTGCGCCGTGTAGTCGCCGGACTGGTGACAAACTCGGGGCCGTATCGTCGTATCGCTGTCAGATTGTGATACAATCACATGCCGTGTGGCTGCTTAATCTAAAGTGTTGACAACCTGGTTTTTCCTACTGCTGCGTTTAGTTGTTTTCTTACAATTCATCCAAGTTCCAAGCCTGTCTGCGTCCTTTCCCTTCACTCTTTCTTATTTATTCACCTGTTTTCGGGGCATTAGTCTCACTGATGTCAACTGGTCCTCTGTGTATAAATACCTTCACCTTCACTCTCCATTTTGGGTGCCTCTTTTTTTATTATTTGCTAGTAGTGGCGAGTCTGGAGATCTCCTTCTTTTATTTCAAACTGTTTTGTGTTTGGATTGAATTGACTGTGACACGCAGCTTTAGCATTTTTGTTCCTTTCTCACCGTTCATTGCTCTCGTTAGACCTAAAACCAAATCAGTTCCTGCTTGTATCCCTTTTGCAAATGCTAATGGGAATGTGTAAAACAAAATATATATTCTATTCTTTATTCTCATTATACAAGGCATGGGCAAACTAAGGTGCTGGGACCAGATGCGGCCCATTGAGCATTGCTAATGCGGCCCGCCAACCTTGTCCAGAATAAAATTATGAATTCATTTTTAGCATTATATTTGTCTCATTCAGGATGGACAAGGTCAGGAATGAGGTGACTGGGGGACAGCACAGACAGGAAGGTTTGTTGAATTAGCTAGAGAAGCCATATTGAGATGGTTTGGACATGTTCAGAGGAGGGACAGTGGTTATATCGATGGAAAAATGCTAGAGATGGAGCTACCAGGTAGGAGACGAGGAGGAGATCGATAGATGCAGTGAGAGAGGACATGGAGTTGGAGTCAGAGTTGAAGATACAGAGGACAGGGTGAGACGGAATTTGTTGTCGCTGTGGCAACCCTTGTAAAAAGGGACAAGCTGAAAGGAGAAGATCATTTTTTTTTTTTTGTCTTTTCTGTGTTTTCCCAATCGATGTCATCCTAAAGGGTATTAGAAATGTAGGATTTGGGATTTTACGCATGACTTTTACATGCTATTTATCTTAGTTTAAACCAGTGCTTCTCAAAGTGTGGGGCGGGCCCCACTGGGGGGCGCGGTGTGATGCTAAGGGGGGCGCAAGTGACCCTGGGGAACATGCTTTTTTTCCGTCGTACTACAATAAAGTGCAATTGCACATCCTTCTAAGTTGAACTGTATCTCTTTCTTTTTGTATTCTTTATGTTAACAAGGATAAGATGTTATGCAGAGGTGTAGCTAGAACTATTTTATAGACAAATTATAGTTGCGGTGGGGGGGATCTTGTCTTCTTGCTGGGGGGTGCAACAGAAAATAATTGAGAGGCACTGGTTTAAAAATATGATCCATCTTTCTGCTCTGGACATGGTCCCTGTGTCCAGTTTAAGGACCCATTGTGGCCCACGAATCAAAATGTTTGCCCTTGCCTGCATTAAACCAAACCATATACCATCTCCAGTTCAATTTCTTTCCATATAATTGTCACTCTGAGCCTTTCCAGCCATGCTTGTTATCCCCAACCCTGATCTGCATTTTATTTTGCCGTCATAAACTGTGGGATGCACTCTCTCCGACATAAACATGTCTTGTGCTGACAACTCCAGTTCATATGGAGTCGGACTCCATTTAGACCAACCGCTACCTGGGGACTGGAAGGTCAGTGCATGGTTAAAACATCCTTTCATTCACAGCAGGGCCGAGCACAGCTTGCCAGGTTTCACCCTAATTACCAGGTCCACTGCACTATATTTTTTCAAAACACATTTCAAAAGCCGATGCATAATGTGAAGCACTGAAAGGCGCATGTTTTTTTAAAAAAAGTATGTACCCTCTGCTTTCACAGCAGTTATAAAATTATTTAGACTCATCCTGCCTGGTTTCATCACCGTTGCCTGAACTCTGTCAACTGTAGGCCCGGGCTCACCTGTAGAATAAGTGTTTTCTGTGGCGACATAGATCGTCTGAAATCACCAATGTTGAGCAAAATATACTTTAAAAATGTAACTTATTACTTTACTAGTTACTGCTCGGAAAAAGTAACTAGTTACATTACTAGTTACTGAATCATGAAAGTAACTAGTAACTTTACTTTACTTTAAAAACACATTATATAAGGTTTGTGTTGTGTTCTGTAGCAACTATCATATTGTGTAGTGGTACAATAGAAACAAAATAGATGTTTAGACAATTTGTAACCTCAACTTGCGACTTGCCGCCATCTTGTTTGTGGGTGCGTGTTGCTGTACCGTGTGTGTGAGAGTTCTGTTTATTTTCCTATCAGGCAGGCAGACCCGCCCAGGTCTCTTTCTGATTGGCTTAGCCTGAAATGTTAGTGTGACCTATGTCAACCAATCATCGCTCCTTTTCTACTCATTGGTTCAGTTAGTGTGCACGGCCGTCTTTCACTTGTGTCTGACAGGCAGCAGACACACGGTCCTCTCTCTGTGGTCGGGAGACACCGTCCATTTGGACCACAGATAGTAATGAGCAACATTTACACCACAGTAACAATAACGATGTTGCTGAATGGGAAACGTATTGTGTTACGTCATTAGTTACCGTGAAAAGTAGTTCTGTTACGCAACGGCGTTACAAGTAACGTGTTAGTTGTAGCACTGGAAATCACAGCATCGAAGTGAGGGTGTGTCTCCCTGAGACATCACATAATTCAGTCGACTTCCATCCACAAAGGCTCCATTCTGATATAACAAGGAAATTAAAAGTGGACATTATTTATTCATGATTTTGCAAATCTGGCTTAATAAGATTGAGTTCGGCATAATCTCGGATCACTCACTGTCAAAGTTGTCGGGATAATTGTACTACATACGATTATTCTCTGACCTTCAGCAGAAATGTCATTAAGTTTTAATAAAGTGTTCAACAGCTGAACTTGAAACAACTTCAACCCGTTCCTTCATCAGGCGTCGCTAAGGTTGTGATCCGGCTTACGTGCCCGGATTCACTTCTTTTGGATGAAGCGTTAGAAGTTGTGGCATTGAATCCAACGCTCACCTACCAAAGCTACAAGGTCATAGAAAGTTTTAAGATAAGAAAAAAGTAAGTAAGATAAGGAAAAAAAACATGGCTACTTTTTAAACCTTAGTGATTATTTGCTTTTTCGATAGACTGAAGTGGATCCTTTAAATCTGGGGTGTGTCAAACTCAATGTTACAGCGGGTTAGAATTGAATACTGGCATAAAGTCACGGGAAAAACTCAAAATATATTCAGAAATTAACTATAGACGTGCATGTTTTGCCTCCTCTCCAGATATTAAACAGTGTTTTTTTTCATGTGGATCCACTGAATCTGGAGCAGCCAAAGCTTTTAAGCATCATATTTTTTTTTTTTTAGCATATTTGTTTCTTATTTTGTCTCTTTCATCATTTTGGGTCGTTTGTAAATCTTTCTTTACAAAACAAAATATTTGTGCTATATCAAAAAGCATGCATTTTTTTAATATAACAAATACCGAGAGTATGTAAAGTTTACATACTGGTGGGCCAACTATAGTACACATTTGATATTATCGCGCTCGCCAAAAATTGCTTAATGAAGTTAAATAAAATCTGACGGACGACATCAACTCACCCGCCAAAATGTTATACTCTAGTCATGTACTACTTTTGTACAACTTTTCCACTCATAATTGTCTTATGCCAAACCCCCTAACTGGAATTTTACGCCATAAATTGCTTAAAATTTCATTTTTTTGTTTTTCCTCTTTCTTTGCCCTATATTCTTAATGACTTTTTTGAATATACATTTTAAATACTCTTCTACACCTACCTATATCCCAGCCCTGGGCAAACTAAGGCCCGGGGTACGGATGTGGCCGGTTTTATTCCGGCCCGCCCGACTTGCCCTAATTGTACTTTTAATTTAAATTATTGTTATCTTTTAGCTTTTTCCTGCAAGCTAGCATTTCAACTTCAACTTTATTTATTTATAATTTATTTATCAAAACAAGCATGATCGACATTTCTCAGAAAGAAAGTGTAGAAGAGGCTTAAAGTATTTTGCCTTTATTCAATACTTGGCCCGTGACTCAAATATTTGTACCGGCTGTAGTCCGCGAGTCAAAATAATTGCCCAGGTTTGATCTATCCTATCTGTCATGCTACTTAAGCAACTAAATTTTTCTTAGAATGAAAGCTTTCCAAACAAATAGTAATGTGAATACGTATATACAGCAAGTTAATTAATTATCCATCTTTGAATTAAATGCACTACAATAGAAGGAAAGTTACTCAAACGGGGTTATTTTTTTTTTTCATATCAGAAAATATTGATGTTATATATATATATATATATATATATATATAAGGATAAGTGTTATGTGAGCCTCGAAGAACGCCACAAAAGTGTCTTGTGAAGAGGCAAAAAACGCCCGAGCCTCAGTAGGCTAAGGATTAGCCAGCTGGTGTTCTGCAATCCACACTCGTCAGACGAACCCCATCTCACTTGAGATTCTTGGGATATTTTAAATGTGCATTAACACAGAGTAGATTACCATCATGAAAGATGGCAAGCTGTTTCTCTTCAGCCGTTCTCCTATTTGGTCACGTGTGCATTCAAATCTTCAGCTTGATGAATGTCGGTTGTATAAACAGAAGGCGTTTTGAGACGCTCTTCAAGAAAAGAAAAAAAAAAAAAGTTCTAAATAAGGCTTTTTCGCTTACGGATGTACTCTGGGAGTCTCAACTCACCTCCTTTTGAGTTGGAAAGCATCTGCGTGTTTACGCCGCTGCTGGTGCGATGACTCGCATCCGTGGAGTGTAGACAATTAGCAAGAGCCAAAACAGGTAGTAAAGATTATTCAAACACAGCTCCGATCCGCAGAGAAATACAAGTGCTTTGTTGCGTGATGTGGTTGATTGAATTGATAATAATCATGCAGATGATGCATTACACTAATCAACATTTTACAGCCTTCGCCAGAGGTGTTTTATTATATCACTGTTTGAAAGTTGGCCTTCAACTGCATAATAAATATATTTATAAATATACTGTATATTTTTATTAGGGGTGTGCAGATTAATCGTTTTGTATCAGTTAGCGTTCTGTGACCTACACGATCCGGATGTACCGGTCCAAAAAAAAAACCCAATCGATCTATCGTGCATTAAAACGATCAGAGGGGGCAGATTGTTTTCCATGGATCCGTTTCCTGCTGCATGGCCCCGCCCAAAAATTGACTCATCGAACTGAAGCGAATCGGATTGAACTGGATTTTTATTCATTTTTTTTTATGAATTGTTCCTGAATTGTATCATAGCCTGTGAATCGGAGCATTATGTGTATGTATGTGTACATATATATGTATGTATGTGTATGTATCTACATATTTTATATATTTTTTATTATATTTCATATATTTATTAGGCTTGGTTGCATTATGTGTTGCATGTTTGTATAGTATAACATATGGCATGTGTATAGAAAGCAAATATATACCCATATATACACATATTTTGTTATGTGTTTTTCTATACGAGGTTTCTCTTTCATTTTTTTTTAAGAAAAGCAAGTTTTTAAGGAATTGGATTTTGTGAAATGAAATCCCAATGATGTGTTTTCTTCATATTTCTGTCTGCAATTAGGCAAAAACAAATGACTTCAGTAAATCTACTGACACAGAGCTAATATAAAAGGTCTCATTTGACTTGAATTGTCTTTTCTCACTTGGTGTCATTTTTTTTTTACCCCTTTTTTTGGAGTTTTATAATGAAACATTGTGATGAGAAATGCATTTTAGAGGAACTAAAATTTACTTTTAGGGCATTTCTCAGTGTTAGGAAAATTATAGCCATAACTGTTTCCTTTTGTGTGGTTCAATACAGAGAGGTAATAAAGGAGAGAAAGCTATGGCAACTTAGTTAAAACTCCCACAGCATTTTACTCTGTATAAAATATTGGAAGCTGAAACGGTACCCCAGAGATGCATATACAAATAGCCAATAAGGAAAACTTCTCTCTCTTTCTACCCAGCGTCTCGCTTTTCATTTTTCCGCCACTCACAATTTCCTCGAACACGCAGCGAAAACCAAACAGACGTCCTTAAACTCTCTCGACTTCTCTTGTCTCCGTGCATTGTTAGGCATCACTGTGCAAACATCGAGAAACTGGAAACTTTCCCAATGTTTGGGCATAAACTTGGCAGTCAGGAATAGCAGGGCAACACCAAAATAACGTTACTTTTCCCACAGTGGCAATCTGTGCTGTCTTTTAGCTGACATGCTCAAATCAATAATTCACAACCAATGAGTACTGATGTTTACGTGGGTGTGGAGAGTAAGGGTATATATATATATTTTTTTTTTTTCAAATGTTTTTTTTTTTTTGTCTTTTTCAGAACAGAATCAGCCCTGGGAGAAACATTAGTTATCAGTTAGAACAGACGAGAGCAAACTAAGGCCCGGGGACCAGATGTGGCCCGCTCAACTTTTTAACGCGGCCCACCGACTTTGTCCGAATAAAATAATATATTTGTATTATCATTATTATACTTATATCATTATATATACTTAAACCTTTCCTTGCAATTCCCGCATTTCTGGAAAAGATGATGTCATGAAAGCTATTAGAAGTCTAGCATGGTATGTTTTATGAATGTTTTTTTTAAGATTTCAAGCCTTGGTACAACAAGGGGGGTCTTGACTCGACCCCCAAGTCCAATTCTGGGACCCAATGTGGCCAGAAGTCAAAAAGTCTCCCCACCCTTTAGTTAGACAAACCAACATCATGCAGATTTTAAGTCAAAGTTACATATTCACGTGTTTACAAAAGCAGGGAATCATTATTTTTAGGTGTCAGTTAGTATTTAAAATATTTCACAATGCGCAACCAGTTTTTGTGCCACTGGTTCTATTATCTTTTTTAGGGGGCTGGGGTATGGGGAGATGAGGGAGAGGGGAAAGGGAGAGGGAGAGGACAAAATGAGCAGCGCAATCCATTTCCAAAATGGCCATCATCACGGTGTAGGAGATAATCATATAATTTGCAGATTTAATTGGAAATATAAATCCCAATGCGCACACCACTGCGGGCCGCTTTGATATACACGTTGCCGACTGATGCATGATGACACCTTGCAAATGCAGGGGGTCATCCGTGTCACTTTTAAATACCACGGCATCCTGGGAACCCTGATTGGAACACAAACAACACATTTAAATTACTGCCCCCCATTTACTGCTGGGTGAAAATGACACCAACATTCTTTTACTCCGGCAGATTATTACCTCTATTTTTTTTTTTTCCTGTGGCCATTTCCTCCATTTGACAATGCGTGTAGAGGTTGAGGCTGATGTCTCCGTGTTTTTTTTTTTATTATAATGTATTTATTTACTTTGTGGCAGAGTTAAAGATGCTAAGATTCTCTTTAAGGGCGTCTAGGATGGACAGGAACAGGAATGAGGTGATTAAGGGGACAACACAGACAAGAAGGTCTGGAGAAGACAGATTGAGATGGTTTGGACATGTTTAGATGATGGAAAGTGGTTATATTGGTAGAAGAATGATCCTAGATATGGAGCTACCAGGTATGAGACAAAGAGGATTTTTACATACGAAGCCCGTTGCATGTCCGTTTTGGTTTGTATTTTATGGTGTTGTGTGATTGGCCGGTCGCAGCGTTCCGATAGTTCATCCCGGCTGCAGGGAGCTTGTACCACCTGAAAGGTTTGCAGGCTTTCTGTACATCTCCATACAGTATTGCAGCGGAGTGTAATGCTTTATCAATAAACCACTGGACCGTTTGCTGTTTTCATAATGGAGTTGTGAAAGCATCGCCCTGGCTCCTAATTACTGAGCCAAACAGAGCTTGGCAGGAATTCAGAGCAAAGAAAGTGAAGGAGAAAGGGGGTATAGGGAAAAAAAAAAAAAAAAAAAAAACAATAGCAAGACAAGAGAATAAAAGAGCTTAAAGAAAACAAGTTGCCAGTTCATTCCAGCCTAAAGCCTATTAAATTTGCTGAAGGCAGGGAAGGTCATCGTACACTCAGTAGACCAACATCACAGCTACAACTAAAATCCCTTTTGCTGCCAAATGCCTGGATGTCTGATTAGAGGAGTCCGGTTCACAACAAACTTTCCCTGCTAACGGTTACTTTATTACGCTAAGGTTTCCACGGAGATCACAGAATGCAGTGGTGACTGTTTGGTGAGTTTTTTTATCTTGTTTGAAGTGTTGCACAACCTTTGAGTCCAACCCGTTACAAACATTTAACATTACAATGTTTTGTTTGTGGGTCTGGTTGGTGTGGAAACCCTGGGACGGACACAGTAGTTGTTGTACTGGACGGTATACTACAGCAGAGAACTCCTACCTCCAGCAAGCCTCTCTACATGGACTGGGAGACCTCTACTGATGGTCCAAAATGTCTCTTCGTCAATCAACGTACCAGGGCACATGTCATACACATGCTCATGGAGCTACACTGGCTGCCTTTAGCGCATTATAGTGATGTTACGGGATGTGTCGAGGCTTTGAAGCGTGCGTTGAGCAAAGAAGGGGGCGTTTCCGCGAAGCATGTATCGAGGCTTGCTTCATTTAGGGGAGGGGCCAAAATGATAACGTCCAAAGCATCGCTGCCCGGCTGTGTCATGTGACTGTTCCATATCATAAAAATCATACCTTTATATTTTCTCCAGACCCTCTGAAGGAGGCCTGTTTTTTATCTACTAACATAATTAGCATTAACCTAGCTATGTAGGTTAATTTTACTAAGTAGGATAGTAACCATATTCTACTAACATACTTATCGACTAGCATCCACCATCCACGTTAGGGATTTACATACCTCAATGCTACTGTTGCCTGTATCTATTGTATTCCACCTACCTAGAACATCATTATTATTATTAAGAAACATTCAGTCACTCCATGACTTATTTTTAGACTGAACCTTGTGTCTGTTTTGGGCAGCAGAAAAAGTGCTGTGGACACATGCGTCCACTTGGTATTGAGCCTGACAGCAGAGCGGGACAGGTCTTAACCCAGGGCCAGTGGCCAGCTCTAATTGCTATTGACAGCAGCCTGAGCCTCCTTGACTTTCAACCTAATTCACTCTTGGAAAGAGCGAATCACTGCCTTAAGACTGGTGGCAACAAATGAAGTGGGGAGAGACAAAGCTTTGATAAAGCATCCAAGTAGCTGTTCGCGCCGAGATCACGTCGGAAATGCCTCTCAGTCAACACTATATTGCTCGCCGTGACACCCCCCGGGCTCCAGTTTTTGTTTTAATTATTCATTGGTGTGAAATTGCCTGGTGAGAGGTCACTCTCTGGATATCATTTGACTGAGCCAATTTTGCGGTAAGAGTCAAGAGCAGATTTGAAAAGACAAGCAGCTGGTTACAAGTGGTGTCTCATTGGCAGTGTTCTCTTCAATAACACATCCCTTAAAACCCCCTGCAATCAGGTGAATATGGACACCATGTTAAGAGTGTATTGATCCACAGGCTCTAATGGCAGCACTTTGCCGCGTAACAACAATAAAAACTTCACTGCTCGTATAAACTGCGCTATTCAACGAAATGACTTTACAATGAGCTTTGATGAAAGCCAAAAGTCATCTACCTCATTACCGCCAACACATACTGAATTAAGGTAATCCTAAATAACTCCAAAGTGAAGTTTCTCAAGTCTTATTCACCTTTAATTTTATTTAAGTATTTGCCTATCTTTAATAATTTTGCGTATTTTCACGACCATAAGTTGCACCGTACTAAACGGCGTAGTCTCAGTTTTGTGTGCCATTACTATATTTAACACACACATAAGGTGCACCTGATCATAGGGCGCTAGTTTTATATACAATCCACGCACACACTTCCCCCTTTAACGTTCTCATGGTTTCCTCTACTACGTCCGCCTTACAACAACACACACACAAGCATACAAGTGTGCGTATTTAAAAGTAGAGCGGGAGCAAAACAACGCCCACACTTCCCCCTTTTGACGTTCCCATGGTGTTTTCTACGACGTCCGCCTTACAACAACAACACACACAGGGCGCACTGCACTATGGGGCGCGCTGCACATTTTGAAGAAAATCAAAGACTTTTATGTGCGCCCTATAGTCGTAAAAATGCGGTTTTGCACCTTGGCTAGATTAGCTACTAAGTCTTAGGTCTAACTCATTTATTAAATCCTAGAATTTCATATATTTGTTATTTTCACAACTTCAATTTGCCCTAGAGTTTCTGCCAATGGTGTAAAACTCCAGTGTTCCCTCCTAGGCATGTTTGAATCCCGTTTGGGGTGTTCGGCGGGGAGGGGAAGGTACAGTGCGGCGCAATGTGATTTGGGTGGCAGTCGTTGAGACTGCTAACCCCGCAACTCAATAATGGATAAGTGACTAAAAATAGTTGGATGGATGTTTTTTTTTGTTTGTTTTTTTTTTCACACTAACAGCCAGGAAAGAGCATTCTATCCCCAGGTCCCAGTATCTGCTCGCAACCTAAACTGTAAAATATGATATACTGTATATAAAATATATATTATACCATATAGTGTCTTCCCCTGAGAGTCATACCTGGTTATCCTCAGAGGGGATGTTTTAGACATTTGCAGAGGAGGAAGATAGCGGAAGGTACGGGGAAAGGAATGGGGAGAATCGTACCGCACAGATGCCGGAACGTTGGATAATTAGGCAGGGACGGGGGAGACTGACAGACAGAAGAGGAGACAGACAGAGACTGGCTGATTTACTTGCTCTCAGAAGGCAGTAGCAGCCCTCAGCCATCTCCTGACAAACATCTGAAAGAACCTTTTTTTTTTCCACAGAGATGAAATCACAGTTTGTTTGAGTCTCTTGTTCCGGGAGCTTTACAACAGCCATAATTAAAGTCGCCTCACACCGAGCGCAGATTGTCTTGGTCTTTGAGTGAGTGACAATTCTCTGAAGTTTGTCCCTTTAGGCCAAAAACCAGAAACGCAGACATGTGAAAACTGACCTCTTTTTATCCTAACGATCCTCAGTCATATCTAATGGATCACCAAACAGCAGCTAAAATGAGTCCAAAATTGGCTTAAATATATTCAATTATAATGGCGTTAGTGAGGCCTTGCGTTGGCGGCAGTGACTTTCCAAGCCCTAATTATGCAGCGGTCATCAAGATCATTATTTTCAGAAGTGTCTGGGGAGATGGAAAACAGGCCATAATGAGGATCAAATGCACACACTGAGCAGCCACGCATTTACATATTTCCAGCACTTTTGAAAGTACGTTAGAAAGTTGACTCGCTGACAGAGTTTACAATCAACTCAGCGCGAGGATTTCATCTTAACAAAGTAGAATAATTTAAACTGTGTATCTCATTTATTTGCCAAGCTGTGAGAATCTTAAAAAAAAAACTTCCCAGCAGCTACAGGGAAGCGTGACAAAATTTAAATTAGCTTCCATTTTTAAATCTAAGTTGAAATTAGAGCGACATGGGTTTTTTTTGGGGGGGAAGGGAGCGAATACTGGAAATGAAAGGTCTCTACATGCCAAGGAAAAACTCTTTGAATAAGAGACTCGCTCGGAAAAGAAATAAATGCCTGATGATTTTTTCCATTACAACCAACCACGCCGGGCTAATGACATCGTAACAGCCGTGAGTTTTTTTTTTTTTTTGAGGACTCAAAAGTAAAACACTCGGATTAGACGAGTGACAATGTCTAATATTGTTGCTTTGTAATTGTTTGGCTCTTTGTTTAACCGTCAAACAAAAGGGTACACAACGCATTAGCCTGTGTATAACTGTAATATCTGTTCAAACTGTTTTTTATTTTTTCTCTCTCTGGTGTTTTGTGTGAATATTACCAAGCCAAGCCTCCTTGTGTGTTTTTCTCACATCAGCCGGGTGATGAAGGATGACAGTGTCCCATTTTTAATTGCCATGGTTCCTGTTGCCGGGGTTGCCCGGGGGGTCTGGATAGGTGCAGGCACAAATATTCACTAATGAGTATTAATCTAATCCCTGTTTGATATAAACAAGGCCTCTGTAATGATGTCAGCCCCCCCACTGCCATCATTACCAAACCCTGACATTTTGGATGAGGACATTTGCATTTCCTAAAAAGAAAATAAATAGCCTTGACAAGCTGAAGGACATTTCGGGCAGGGCAAGAGGGACGGGATAATAACGACCACCAAAACTACTTCTCTTTTCTTCTCGAGAAAGTATTTTGACTCCCAAAGAAGCAAACTTGTCATTTTTTTAATGTTGCAAGTCTGTTTCCTTGGGAACTGAGTGCGCCTCCGTGCCACTGGCTCTGTCATAATTCCGAGCCCCGTCGTACCTGCAGCGTAGCAACCACAAAAAAAGTACATTGGATTCAGAGCGACTGCATAAATGTTAAATTAAGTTACTGCGCCCAGACCTGTAGGAAAATTGTGTGTATTTCAAAAGGATATTGGTAGCGAGGTAGGGGGATTACTTATCTGTTGTTGCCACACACTAACAAGTCTCCAACACCGGTGGGAAATATAGCTCCTTGTGTGCTCTGCTTAACAAAGAATCAGTGAAAACTGCACCCTTGTCTGTCTTGTTTACTTCAGTAGATTGAGAGGGTTACCTCCAAGGGCAAGGGGACATGAATAATGCCTTCCACCTGCACCTGTTTCCTCTGGATGCTACAGCTTTAATTACCTCAATTAGCATTTGGGAGATTGTTTGTAAGGATCTGTATCTACAGTGATGGAGCATATGCTCGGAGGGGATTCTAAGTCATTGGAAAACACAGACAAATTGTCTCCCACCGTAACCTTCTGCAGGAGTTGTAACTCCGAGCGTACTTCGAATGAGTTCTGCGCCGTGCCAAGATGGAGAGATGGTGATAATGTGTTGACGCATGATCAAATAAGACGCTGCCGAGCAAAACCTTAGTGTGTCATACCCAAGATGCGGGCGCCATAAAAAAAAAAAAAAAAGTAAGGAAGGAGCTGTAATCTCTGATCTGCAGAACAACAAAAACAACACCATTTGTAAACGCCAGTTGACACAAATATGAACTAATGGTACCTTCCACTGTCGTCTGTAGGGAGGGAGCCTTCAACGGTCCTGCCGTCTTTTGTTAAGCCAACTTGGCCAAAAGTATACCGCGCCACGATTTTTGTTCACGCTTTACCCGGTGATCTCTATCATGTGATTTGTCCCCTTTCATTTCCATAATGGCTTCCTGAGCTCCCTCATGGAAACTTATGGAGACCCCTTCTCACTGTATAGGATTTGTCCTGCACTAATGGAGCCGAGATTGGATTCTGGCACTTATGTGTGCCTAGATGATTCCGCCTTTTTAGTGCCATTCTCCCTTTGCCTCATACATAATACATGGAGTTAAAGCAGTATTGCTTTGCAGGAGATCTCATTTATTAACATGGAAGTCTCTCGAGGATCAGAAAGCTTGGCGTCAAAGCCATCAATACCAGGAACTTTGGATGTTCACCAACAGGTGTGACTGGAATAAATATCAGCATTTAATCAGTGTATTGATTCGGGATCATCCGTCCTTCCTCCCTGTGAAAAGCCATGTGTTTTAGTTATTTTTTCTATCATTCCGGTCTCGTACCAGAGACAGTGTGTGTCTGTTTTTTTCAGTCCACATCTGAACAAGGACAAAAACATCTACATAATGATTAACAAAGTATATTATTATAGTATATTAAGTATTAAGTATATTATTTCCCAGTCACCAATAACTACCTCAGATTCTTCTATTGCTGTGTCTTTTATTTTCTATTTAAAAACAAACAAGTTAAAGACACTATTACTATTTTTGTTGTTCAAGATAAGTTGAATGATTTAATTACTTGTAGATTTAATAAACTCTCAGTTAATTGTATCTATCAAACCGCATCTACGCGCATGAATATTGTCAGAGTAGGGTTGAAAGAATAGATAGAATTGCTAATTGTACCCTATTTTGCTGACTATAAGTCGCTTTTTTTTTTGCTAAAATATGGATTTTTACAGCGAGCTTCATACCGACGTTAAGTTTTTTTTGTTTGTTTTGTTTTTTTTGCCGTTGAAGTTACCACTAATGCAAATTTACGCTCACTAAATTCTTCAAATCAGTTTTTTTGCGCTTCATACAAAAGCCGTCATCATGGAGAATCTACGAAGAGATGCATACGACGCAGCATTTAAGTTAAAGCAATCGATCTGGCTGTTGGGGGAGGAAATAAGTGAGTAAGCTTGGCGTCAACGAATCAATGCTGAGACGACAGCTTGAAGATTTTAAAGGTGGAACATCGTGGTGTCTCAGGTTTACGAGGCAAAAAGGCCTTGTCCATCAGGGCACCACTCTGACAGTGAAGGCGGCAACTTCGGTATGCTAAATTGTCAATGCTATGTTACAAGCACCGTTTGGAAAAAAAAAAAAAGCATTAATTTGATAATGTTTTAAAAAACCTATTCGTTTTAGTGGGTGCGACTTACGATAGTTACGATAGAATTACGATAGTTACCCATTATCATATTAATACCGTGCTTTAACAAAAGTGTTTCTTTAATAATGTTGCGTACTATCACGTGCTGCCTCGTTGCTACGTTCATGTTCATAACACTAACACGCTGGATCTAATATCTTGACTCTCTGACTCCTTTTGTTCCTCCTACCAGTAATAGCGCCCCCCACTGCGTCCATACTTCCACTAACCTGTGTACAACAGGAGGAGGGAGGTCCTATAAAGCATCCCTTGATCACGGCTAAACTGAACTCGAGGCAGTACCCGCCCTGAGCAATTACCACGCTCTCTGCATACGGCTCAGACTCTGCCTTTCCCCAAGTGGGAGGCACATCTCCATAAGTTATTTCATTATCTCTCAAGCTGTGCTTTCTCCCTCTTTGGTTTGTTTTTTTTCCCACCTCCCTGTGACCATTTATTCTTTTGGGAGGTCACGCGGAGGAGCCGACGCAGTCCGGGGTTAATGTCATAATTTACAGCCGTTGTAAGCTACTTGCCAAATTACATCCTTGCTTGTCTTGGAGGTGTTTCAACAAGTAAACAAAGTCAGATTTACTGCAGTGAGGAATGTTGTTGATTGTAAATCCAGGTTAAAAAGGAAGGCTAAGGGATAGACGTCACGCAGAACACCAAGACGTCTGCAGATATTTTTATTGAATTCAGGAGGTGCTACACGAATTTGTAGGTGTAAGGTGCAAGGGTCCGAGTAAAAAAGAAAGCAGACTCCTCGCCATTTTCCCCAACCATCCTATTCTTTATTTTCAGTGTCCAAGATTGAAAGTATGTTGGCAATGTTGGTGTCAAGCATCCCACGTTCTATCTCATCATTGACCCAAGTAGTCTGTTTGCTGCTGCCGAGCTTTTCAGTGATGATTCCAGCCTTGAGTTTTGAATATTTTGGGGATCTTCATATAAACCATGGTATTGCATTAAAGCCCAGTACTCCAGTACTCCATGCTGTTGAAAGACAGCAGGTGTGACCAATAGTTAGATCGGAATCTACCAGTAAATCTCCAGAGGAGTGTCATTAGATTAAATAATAGTAATGAAAACTAGGAATGTTATTATGCTGTATTTAAAGATTCACTGAACTAAAGTGAGAATTATTTAGGAATTGAGTCAGACAGTATAACATATACATATACCATAATGTATGTAATAAGGTACTCGGTTTTATATAGGTAAATATTAGGGGTGTGCAAAATAATGGTTTTGGGTCTGTTTGGATAGAACTGAACCGAATCGGATCGAACTGGATCAATCGTTTACCTGAATCAGATCGTAGCCTGTGAATTGAGATATAAATTGGATCGTTATGTGAGTCAATCGTCACACTCCTAATATACACTATATACAGTATATATATATTAGGGGTGTGCAAATTAATGGTTTTGGGTCGAATCTAACCGAATCGGATCGAACTGGATCGATCGTTTAATATTTTTTTATGAATCGGGTTGTAGCCTGTGAATCGAGATATGAATCGTATCGTTATGTGAGTGAATCGTCACACCCCTAGTAAATATATTTAGAGTTTTCAATCTTTGTAGATCACTTCAGCCTTTGAAAAGTAACTCACAAGACAAAAAATTGTAGGCACCCCAGCAGTACACTATAGTATTACTATGCAAGGTTGGTGTGGCCAAACCTAAGTTGTACTTAAATATTTTGACAGATTTTTGAGTACATTTTGAGGTCAGTAAACACAACCAAAATCCACACATAGGGTGGATTTTTTTTTTTTTTTAAAGTGCGACTTATATTCCAGAAATGACAGTTGACTTGATGGAACAAAATCGTTTGATTACCTGTGTTATAAGACGGCACATGACAATGTAATCACTAACGTTAAACTTGATTTCCATACACGTTAGCATTGATAGTTTAGTAGCATTTAGCATTTTTTTCCATCTCACACACTCTTTTAAAGAGACATTGAAGTGATATCGAATAAACACATTTTTCCATTTTTGTTCAAACTAAAGCTTGCATTTTAGTTTTCTTCACACAGAATGCTTTCCGTCAACATAAAATAATCCTGGCCTCTCTGTAGATCTACAAGGGTGTGAATACAGTTGTTTTTTTGTTTTTTTTAAGGTGTGTGTT
The DNA here is from genome assembly GCA_016785265.1 of Paraplagusia blochii. Lineage (NCBI taxonomy): Eukaryota > Metazoa > Chordata > Actinopteri > Pleuronectiformes > Cynoglossidae > Paraplagusia > Paraplagusia blochii. Next base: position 24,636 of record JAFBJS010004775.1, read on the forward strand.
CCTACATGTTCTCGATCCTCTCCCCATCTGGTCTGACTACATAGTGCTTTGATTCGAGCGCAGTGATCCAGCTAAGACTCAAAGCAAATACAAGGATTAGGCCGCAGCAGTGCAGATAACGCTGTGATCAAAGTGGCCCTGCTGCTACCGGTAGGAACAGAAAGGAAATTATGTTAAGGGAAGAGACAATGCTGTGCACACAGACACGCAAACACACAGTAAGTTAGTTTTTTTTATCTATACTCACAGGAAAACAGATGGTCTGACACAGGAGGACAAAGTCCTGCTTTATTTTCACCTCCAACCAGGCTGCTGAAAGCTTAGCCGATCAGTCACTTTAGGCAGTCCAGGGATGGGTCCATCTCCTTGGTCTCAAGGCCCGGGTCACACTATATGCATTGTGCATCAGTAACAAAATGGTCCTTGGTTCTACATGAGCATTATCTTGTCCACATTACAATGTAAATCCATATAAGACATATATTTCTGTATGTGTATTTAAGACACGTGTCAAACTCAAGGACCTGGGGTCTAAATGTCGCCCGCCAAGTCATCAGATAAATCACCTAATAATAAAAAAAAGGTTTTATTACAGAGCAATGAACAATATTTGTTACCTTAATGGATTATAATAAACTGCAGTAACCTGTATTAATAGGTAATTGTGGTTTTGTATGAGGAAGTCAGGAGTGGCAGAGAAGTATGTTAGATTGGTGCAGGATATGTATGAGAACAGTACAACAGTGGTGGTGTGTGCTGTTGGAATGACAGAAGACTTTAAGGTGGAGGTGGGAGTGCATCAAGGATCAACCCTAAGCCCCTTCTTGTTTGCTTTAGTGATGGACAGATTGACAGATGAGGTCAGACAGGAGTCTCATTGGACGATGACGTTTGCAGATGACAGAAGAGAACCTAGAGAGGTGGAGGTTTGGACTGGAGAGAAGAGGAATGAAGAGACTGTGGAAGAGAGGAGAAGATTAGAGCACAATCAGGATGTAACAACTGGAGAAAGGTTTCAGGAGTGACCTGTGATAGAAGAGAGTCAGCTAAGGAGAAGGGAAAGGTTTATAGGACGGTTGTGAGACCAGCCATGATGGATGGATTGGAGACTCTAGGACAGGAAGCAGAGCTTGGAGGTGGAGGAGTTAAAGATAATGAGGTCCTTTTTAGGGGTGACATGGATGGACAGGATCAGGAATGAGGTGATTAGAGGGACAAGACAGTTAGGTTTGGAGGAAAAGCTAGAGAAGACAGATTGAGATGGTTTGGACATTTTCAGAGAAGGGACAGTGGATATTTTGAATGATCCTAGAGATGGAGCTACCAGGTAGGAGACAGAGAGGCGATTGATGGATACGTTGAGAGAGGACATGGAGGTAAATGGAGTTAGAGGTGAGGATACAGAAGACATGGTGAGACGGACATTGTTGACTCGCTGTGGAAACCTCTGAAAAAAGGGACAAATCAAAAGGAGAGGAAGAAGAACATGTATTGATACATCTATAATGTTCTATTTACAACCATTCCTTTAAGGAAATAATGTCGTTACACCACCACCCCCACCCGTGGTGAAAAAAATACCACTGATTTAAGGTTGCACTGCATTGCAATAGGTGGCGCCGTTGTTAAATGATGTTTTCTCTTTGTATCTCCAGAGTTGACGAGTGTTAAAAAATGAGTGTGTTTTCCCTAGATTCCTCAGATACCTAAACATTATTACTGTATCGCTACATTGCAGCTTCACTGTTGTGTGTACATTCCTCTCTGTCTGACCTATCACTTGTCAGAAAATCAATTATTCTATTTCCCTCCCATCAGCCTGCAGTTCTGTGCGTGCCCGAATGTCCTTGAAAACGCCGAGATGGCTTTTGTGAGATGAAATTAGAATGTTTATTTTTCTGGGAGATTGAAAAAGAACTTGTTACAGTGAAGGAAAGAGGCGACGTCAGTTTCCCTGACAGATGTTCCGACCTCACCTTCAATATTATCTTTGACAAAATACACCAGCGAGCTCCGCTCTGCCAGCAGCTGGTTTCGCATAAGAACACACAACCGCATTCTCATCATCAGTCACAGCAGGCAGATGCAGAATCAGACTCTGTGACACAAAGTTTCCGGAGTTACAAGAAATTATTCATTTGAAGAACAAAAAAAAAAAAAAAAAAGTCGAAATTCACTGTAGTTGTTTGTAACTTTATTTGATGATGAGGAGGGGGAAAAAAAAAAATACAATTTCTGGAATTGTCGTCTGAGTCGCAGCGTGATCCAGGTGAATGACGACTCCACCTGATTTCATCCAGTCAGGCAGTCGTGGTTTGTACGTGTCCCAGTAGGTGATGGACTGAGACGATGCAGAGAGTTGACATACATTCAATGCCACAATAAACACAAATATGTTCTCGGAAAAATGTTGACAGTCATTCTCTCTAAATCATTAATCATTAACTCGCTCGCATATTTTTATCTGCATTAGTAAAAAAGTACCTCACAGCCAAAAAACTATAAGATATAACTTTTGTTTTGTATACAACACAAACATAAGGCACGTGGGTCAAATGTGGGCTGGCAAGTCATGTTGTGTGGCCCATAGGAACTTGGAAAACCTTTGCCCTACGATAAAGTCCTATAGTTGTCTTCTTATCACGCGGCAATGTAACTTTAATAAATAACAACCAATTGACAAAACATCGAATTTACCTACGAATTCGATGTTTAATATACGGCTATGCTAACAGAGGAATTAGCTATTAGCATGTATGCTAAATTGTAAGCGATACTAAAATAGGACAATACATGGCCATGATGTATCTAAGGCTTATGCTAATAAAAGCCAATACGTAATTTTTTATCACATAAGTAGCTACATCCATAGGTGAGACTTTTCAATTTACCGGTTGATCAACGTTCCAACTCTCATCTATGGTCATGAACTTTGGGTCATGACCGAAAGAACGCGATCCCAGATACAAGCGGCGGAAATTAGCTTTCTCCGCAGGGTGGCAGAGCATTTCCTTAAAGATAAGGTGAGGAGCTCTGTCACCCGGGAGGAGCTTGAGTCAGTTGAGGTGGCTTGAGTATTTAGATCGGATGCCCCCTGGACGCAGGGTGTTTGGGTCGTGTCCCATTGGGAGGAGACTAAGAGGGAGACTTAGGACACGAAGGAGCGACTATGTTGCCTGGGAACGCCCTGGGATCCTCCCAGAGGAGCTGGAGGAAGTGTCTGGGGAGAGGAAAGTCTGGGTATCCCTCCTCCGAATGTGGCCCCAGCAACCTGGCGTTGCGTCAGTTATAACTAGTCGCTTAAGGGAAACTGTATTGTTGTTCCCCCCAGAAAAGTTTAGTGTGACTCCCCTGCTGGAGCGTTTGTGTGTGAGTAAATAAAAGTTTTGTTAGGCAACTAGACATCAAGTTTTTTTGTCAAACAAATATTCCAACCTCTCATCCAAGGAACTGCACATGGATTCAAAGGGTTTCATTGCATGGCAGGTGCTTCACTCATTGCTCCCCGGGTGCTCAGAGCTGCCCACTGGTTACTTTGGTGATGTGCAGTGGTGAGTATCATGATGACAAGGAGTTTACCGGTAATTTTCTTTTCTTTCTTTCTGGAACTGAAAAACTTGATGTCCAGTTGCTTAACTTTTGTCTAATAAAACTCTTAAATATATAACCTTGACCATGGCCTGACTTCAACCCTTAGATCTAACGTCCTTGTTTTATTTGGTTAATGTACTATCAGCAAATTCACCGAGTATACAATGAAGTAATTGGTACAGTACCTTGATGTATCTTTTTATTTAATAAATTTCCCATAGATTCTGTGTAATACAACACTGAACCAGCAGGAGACTGTGGATCAGGGATTTGAGAACTATAGGATTAACCATAAAATGTGGACAAATCTATAAAATATTCAACTTTCAAATCAAGATGGGGGCCGCAAAATATCGTTCCATGGACCATAAATGGCCCACATGCCGCAAGTTTGAGACACCCACCCACCCCTGTTTTTCGGTATTCATTTAAAAGTATGGTACATTTTATTTTTCTACAATTAAAAAAAACGTACATCGGATTCCTCTCCATGGCATGCATTTTTTAACATCCTTATTTTCTTTTGTCGAAGATCACATCCAACATTCTTCTTCTCTGTTGCGCTCTGCCCCAAAGAACAATAGGCAGTCAGACAGTATTGATCTACAATGTCCAAAAATGTAAAGCTGTCTTCTGATGAAAATTGGACACACAAAAAAATTCAGATGAAGGGGTTCTGAGTTTACATCGTGGACGAGCTGGGACGTTGTGCTCTGGGACTTCTCCGAGGAAATCTTTGTAAAGAGACAGTGGGAGTTCTGCAGCACCTGTCTGCTTCACTGTCTTCGTTTTTTTTTTTTTCTCTCCGGCTAACGTGTTAATTAACAACAATTGAGCCTGGAACTATAGAACCATATATACGTCTCGACATTCTCGGCCGATCAAACTAATGGATCGTGGGCGAGTTGCGTCATTACTGCTGCCCACACCACGGTGACAGGTCCTGAAGAGGAATAAGAGATGAACCTACTTCCATAATACATTACATCAAGATCCCTTAACTACTTTTTACATGTTTCTTAACTTTCCTTTTTGCAGATGAGAATCGGCGAATACGGCAAATATTTAAAAATGATCGATTAGCATACTCTCCATACCTAGATTAGTTTGCAACTAAATTCATATTTTTATCTGGTCTAAATCGTATTTTAATGGGATATTTCCTAAGTTTAGTACACACTCTCTGAAAAATACATTTATTTTATGCAAATGTCTGTTTTTTTTTTTTGTTATTGCAATATTCCAAAGCAAGGACAAAAGTGGCCCGGAATAACCTTGGAGACTTCTTTCTAAGAAAATATTTTAGGTATTTTGTGGTATTTTTTTGTGTAGAAAGGGAGAACTTTGCGTAGGGTGCAAAAGACGGATACTTCCATCATGAAGTTAGGCCTTAACTCGGAGTGAACTCGCACTGACACGGTGCGGTGGAAACACTGCAGTAAAAGTACATTTCGGCTTGAAGCAGAACTTGCCGTTTAAAGGACAACTTTCTTTGCTTCTGATTTATTTGTTTGATACAAGGTTACCATGGTAACCACAGTGACAGGCTCATGATCCCTTTGCCTGGGTCATGATACAGAATGTCTACGACTTAAATGCTTGAAATACTTCAGTTATGTCTCTCTCTGTCTGATTGTTAATGTTTAGTAAAAAAAAAAAGAAACTAGTGAATTGAGGACATCTGGGGTCACATCATATTTTCTCTTTACTGCCCTGATGACCAGACGGTTTCCAAAGAAGCGGGGAAGCGAGAAAGATGAGATGAGAAACTAAAGTGATTGAAATATACAGAAAAACAAAACCGGAGATAAGGGATGTCGGGTCAAGTCAGAGATTCGCCATAAGATGCTGAAGAGTCTTGCATTTGGAGTTTTTTTTTCTAAGAAACAGTAGTGTACAGTATGTTTGAGACTCCTTCCAGGTTTAGGGCTGCATTTCTTAAGACTGATTTTGGTATATTTGGCCAGAATTAAATTTGTGCCATTGAAATTCATCATGCTCTATTGAGGGAAATGGACAAGGATGTTGACCTGAAATAGTTTTGTAGCACCGTAATACTTCCAATGAGGTTAAAATTACCAGAAAAAACATAAACAAGAAGTTCTCCATCACAAGTTTCCTGTTTTTTTCTCTTGAAATCTTTTCCTTAGTACAAAGTAAAAATCTTACTCTAACTTTAACTTTTCCTTATAAGTATATATAGTTATGGAAAAAATGATTAGACCACTCTTTCTTAATTTCTTGCCCATTTAAAAGTCTGCTTCCACTTAATCTACATTAATCTGGACAAATTTAATGAAAAAAAAAGTCTCATAATTCAGTTTAATTTCAGACCTGATTTCTGGCCATTTTGCATGGTTTTATTGACATTGTTTCCCCCAGGTGATAAACCTTTAGTGGAACAAGGCATTAAGATGAACAGGGAATTGAAGAAAACAGCAGGGTGGTCTAATATTTTTTTTTTACATGCTTGTACGTGTCATTGTCTGAAATTGTTGTTATTTCTACTTGTAAAAATTCCAGGAAGAGCAAAATCCCAAATTTTCAACATCAAAGACATGTCACTCATCCTTAAAAACAAATTTTCTCTCCTCAAGCGTAAAATCCGTATAAGTTATATATATATTTTGACTTGTTATGTGACAGGGTGGTACATTTTATCATAATATGATTGTTTCCATAAAGTCCCTAACCCAGGTGAGTATTAGTACAATGAAAAAAATATAATTTATCAATATTGTGTAATGGGGTGCATGGGTACAGCTTGACGTATCTCTCCTAACATGAAAAACAACATAAAAACTGTCAAAATAATAGTCAGCACTTACCTTCTTTATTCCTGACTCCTTCCTGTGGTATATCACTCTCTCTTTGTGATAACACTTAAAGCAACAGTCAATTATTTATAGACAGAGTGTGATGGCGTGGCAACACACATTCAGGGATGCACAGAAATCACAAAACCTTTAGCAAAAATTATGATTTTATTGTGAAAAACACACTTTAGAGGATCAGTGACGCACATACTCGTAGAAATAATAAATGTTTGACAAAATTCAGGAATGTATTTGGATGCAAATGTTATATGGAAATGTGGAAATGGACTCCTGAAATCAGTGATGTCCCTGCCATAAAATATAATATTCACTCATATATCATGTTAAGAAGAACAATGAAATACAGTGTAAAGCTTTAAAATAAGTGATGGAACCAAATGGCACTCTTGGCACAGACTTTTATGATCTACTTTAACTTTTTTTTTCCAGATTTAAATCTGACATATAAATGCAGCGGTCACAACATATCAGACCCAACAAGTTATTTATAGCCAATTATATTCACTAATGTACATTTTTCAGGTGATATAATGGCAGTCGCCATAGTAACTCTGATGAAGTCCAGCTTCTGAACAGGAGGACTCAAAGGGTTGAAGTTCCTTCCCTCCATCAGCGGCAGCTCATTACTTATCCATGAAAGACTGTTGACCACACTGAAATGGAATCTGATCTATTCACCATGGTTTTAATTAGATTTGCGTGTGTGTGTGTGTGTGTGTGTGTGTGTGTGTGTGTGTGTGTGTGGTTGTGTACGACGGCGTGCGCGGGCGTCGAGTACGCACTCGTCGGTGAGAACCGGCAACCTTGAAATCCAGGAATCCCACGTGGAACGTGGCAACGTGCTCGGTGCGTGATTACCGATGACTAATTAATTAATGTATAGCACAACGGATGTCACCTTTAAAACAAATGGCCTGGTCCTGGCGCACACATCGCTGAACCCTGTGTAATTAGCGCGTGAAGGGATCATGTTTTTCAGATGCACCGGTGCTGATGTGGAAAATAAGAGAGGATTAATGCAGACCTGTGTTAATTCCAGGGGCTCGCTTCAATACAAGAGGCGGCCCCTGATACAGACACTGAATCCCATGTACTTGAATTAATACCTAAGTCTTCATAACAGTGAATCGCTGCCTGCACACCCAGGAGGTCTCAATAATGAAGTTCTTAATAATTGTATTTATAAAATAATAATAATTCTTATTAGCAGTAGTAGTAGTAGTAGTAGTAGTCAATCATTCATTCAAATGCATCTGCTTGTCCATTGCCAGGTCGCAGAGACAGGTGGCGCCACCCTAATCACATGGTACCATATTGTGAGCCTTCCTGTGGGTGATGAGCCCTACAAGACATTATGTCTGTCATGGCAGTGCTATGCTCTGAGCACCTCACTGGCAACCTGGCAGCTGGTGGACTTGAACCTGAAGCCTTGCGGACCCAAGTTCCTACACCGCTCGGCCAGTGCCGGCTATTATTATTATTATCCTTTTTATAACTTTTATTTTGAAGGGACCTGATTGATGTTCAATGTTAAAGAATCATTTGTAAATTCACTGTAATCTCATTGTAATTCTAAGTCGCACGGGTCACAAACTTGCGGCCCTCGGGCCAACTGCGGCCAGTGGAGCAGTATTTTGTGGCCGACGCCTTGATATGTAAGTTTATTGTTAATAAAGACCCCAAGATTTATAGAGGGCTTTTCACTGCCAGTCAACAATGCCCAAAAATGGTTTTGTGGTGAGCGCTAATCTGGATAAATGTAAAAATTTGCAATGAAAGACTTTGATTTATTTCTCTATTCACTTTTCACGCAGCACAATTTTTGCCACTCGTCGAGATCAGTGACGCTGATGACGCATGTTCATGAGAAAAAAAACATTTATTGTAATGACTCAAACCTCAGACCATCACAATAAAAGTATTTTCACAGATTGATCTGATAGACTGTTCTACATAATCGCATCGTTTGCTTTACCAGTAATTATATTGTAGGGTCTATAGTTCTCAAACCAGTGGTCAACAGACAAGTACCATAATTTCATGACTATAAGGGCCATATAAAAGTCTCAGATTTTCATCAAAATGTGCGGCGCCCCCTATAGTGCAGTGCGCTCTGTGTGTTGTTGTGGTATGGCGGCCGTAGTAGAGGACACTATGAGAACCTTAAAGGGGGAAGTGTGGGCGTCGTTTTGCTCCCGCTCTTATTTTAATGGCACATTTGTATGTTTGTGTGGTGGTGTTGTAAGGCGGACGTAGTAGAGGACACCATGAGAACCTTAAAGGGGGAAGTGTGGGCGTCGTTTTGCTCCCGCTCTTATTTTAATGGCACACTTGTATGCTTGTGTGGTGGTGTTGTAAGGCGGACGTAGTAGAGGACACCATGAGAACCTTAAAGGGGGAAGTGTGGGTGTTGTTTTGCTCCCGCTTTTTTTTAATGGCACACTTGTATGTTTGTGTGGTGTTGTTGTAAGGCGGACATAGTAGAGTACACCATGAGAACTTTAAAGGGGGAAGTGTGGGCGTGGATTGTATATAAAACCTGCGCCCTATGTGTGCGTTAAATATAGCATTGGCACACAAAACTGAGACTGCGTCTTTTAGCACGTTGCGCCTTATGGTCGTAAAAAGACGGTATTGATATTTTTTCTTACTTTACGTTATTTCTACTCATGTCCAGTGTTGTATTATACATAATCTGTGGGAAACTTAACTTAAACACAACTTATTTCTGTAGAGACAACCTGCTCTTATATGAAGGTCTTAATAGAGTGAAATTGTCATCGAATTATACACTTTCTCTGATGGCAGCAGAAGAATGGGAAGGAAATGGGGGAGTGTTCGGGAGACAGTAAATGTGAGAGAGTCAATAGGTACGGAGAGGGGGGGAGGATGTGAGCTGGAGTCAGGGAGAAGATGTTATTTCCTGTGCTACAGAGACACACAGCAGACAGGTGAGGAACAGCAGCTCTCCAGGCTTTGGGATAGGAAACCTACTGTACAGAACCTGGTGTTTTCACTCTGTTTTTATCATATAAATCACCACAGACAATAAGATAACATGTTTGTCCCTGTGTTGGGTCTTTTAGGTCATGTAGCTGAAAAGTCAGCAGGAGGCAGTATTCTAGGTAAATGTCCCTGTTGATGATCGATGGACAGAAACTGCAACCGACAAAACACGTGAAATTATGTCGAACATTAACAAGTCGATCAGTTGGAAAAAGCCACAATGTCACTGTTGACTTCTGAATAAAGAAAGCTTTGCAAATGTCAATATTTTACAGTGTATTTTTCTTTCCTATATTGCACATATACCTATCACCAGGGGTCTCAAACTCACGGCCCGTGGGCCATTTGCGGCCCGTGGAACGACATTTTGCGGCCCACACCTGGATGTGAAAGTTGAACTTATAATAATATTTTATAGATTTGTTCACCATATTTTATAGTAAATCCTAAAGTTCTCTAAAGTCCCCTTCTGGTTTAGTGTTGTATTACACAGAATCTATGATAAAAAAAAAAATATTTAAATTTTTTGTATTGAAAGCTGACATGTGCTAAGATTGTTCTATTCATTTATGCACATTTTCATGGGATGTTCTCCATACGTTCTCCAATCTATCAAAATGTATTGCATCATCGAGTATTTTTCTCCTGATTCTAAGGTACTTAAAGTAATTGTTATACACCGCGAATACATCACACTATAGTCGACATAATCAGATAATCAATTACGTTACACTTATTTATCCCTGCATTTTTTTTTTTTTTCGGCACTAATCATCGGAAAAAGCAATAAAAATCCAGATGATCCTATAAGTTCGATCCATCATCTCTCAGACACTCTGTACTCTTGCGATGTCTGCTCCCATTATTAGACTGTATGTGCAAACATGGCAATGATTGATGAGATCAAGAAGGGTTTCGGTGACGGCAGGATGACGACTATTTTATTGCTGCCAGCAGGTACGGGAGGCTCGGTGGAAGCCAATAAAGTCTCCAAGGCAAAGACTGGAGAAAAAAAAATTTAAAAAAAAAAGGACTTCTTATAGTGACTGCAGAAGGAAAAACGGGAATTTGTAGATTCAGACACTGTATATATATATATATATATATATCTTTAATTTCTTGTCCATTTAAAAGTCTGCTTCCACCTAATCTACATTAATCCGGACAAATATTATAATAACAACAAAAAAAGGCTCATAATTAAGTTTAATTTCAGAGCTGATTTCTCGCCATTTTGCATGGTTTTATTGACAGTGACCTCCGTATTTTTACGACCATAAGGCGCACCGTACTAAAAGGCGCAGTCTTAGTTTTGTGTGCCGTTACCATTTAACACAAACATTTCATATACAATCCACGCCCACTTTTCCCCCTTTAATGTTCTCATGGTGTCCTCTACTACGTCCACCTTACAACAACAGCAAATCTAAGATTTTTACGTTTGCCTTATAATCGCGAAAATACAGTAAGTCGTTGTCAACGGGGACTTCTTCACTCTGCATCTCAACGCCATCAACTCTGCGGTTACATGAACAACATGAACATATTTTCCATTGTAAATTCCATGAAGCCGACCGAATCGTACTCCCTAATGGACCAGATTTGGCCCACTGGCCATGTGTTTGACACACCAAGTTCATATTCTCAATCACTCCTTCCAAAATTGTTCACCAGGACTTCATTTGGGCACACACACACACACACACACACACACACACACACACACACTCCTATGCCCAGGCCCATTTTCAAACATGCACACGCAGCAACTACAATGACACTTGTAACAACTCAAAGGACTGTTTTACATAGTCAGTATCTGCCGAGCAAGTAAAATTTCAACCTTTAAATACGACACGTCCGGCGAAAAGCCGACGAGACGAGTGTGACCAGTCAATTGTGTATCTCCTCCAAATATGATGACTACACACAAAGGCCTGGCACAATGGTAAGTGGCATAGCTGGGTCCAAATAATCAGCTGCATGAATGCATTTTTTCTGAAGCCATTATTTGGACGTGCGCGCACACAACAAACGGAGCCCAACAACAAACGAAGGCATCTGGAGAAGACGGGGGGAAAAAGTTCCTTTCACTGAGCTGGCATGATAAGAGCGTCTGTATTTCCGCTGCCTTTATCACTTCCCCGTCGCGGACAATGGATTGAATTTCAATAGCCAATAAACAAGGGAGATGTCCATTCTGCATGGCAGTTATCACAAGCCAACGTCCCACTCTCATTTACTCAAACCCCCCCACTCCCTGTGTCCCTTCCCTTTCTTTTTTTTTTTCCAGAATGAGTAGGAAAAGATGAAAATTAAAAAGGCGGAGAGAGAGAGTTGGGAGAAGAGAAAAGAAGCCTCAGAGATGAGACGCCCTCCTGGTCTGGCTCTGTTTTCACCGGACTGATAAAGAAAAGCATCAAGGCCAGTTGTGGAGACGTGCGCGTCTCCCTATTTTTCTCCTAACCGAATAAGGCTTTTTTGCGGTGTGATAGTGAGCATCTCGTCCCCCGAGAGATGTTTGGAGGAACAGGGTGAGCCTACATAATAAATATTCTTATCTGTTATTGTCATTGTAATGGGACGGGGCAGAAGGAGGGAGGATGCGACGGAGGACGGCTCTCTCCATGCCAAGGGACCTGACTGTGTTGACATGCAGAGACGAAGGAAATCAAATGAGAGACACAAGACGGGATGGGGACGGAGGGACCAGCAGAGACTGTAAAGCCCCCTGGGGGCGCTTGAGTGTAATTATTGACAGGTTGTCCCAATGAGAAAAAGTATAGAAAAGGGAAAGACAATTCAGTCTGTCTCCTTCAGCCGGTCACTTTATTGTTTCAATCACTGCCAAGATTGTAGAACTGCAGGAAAGGGAGGTAGAAATGTAACCAATGTCACCAGTTGCCCTGCAGGGGGCATTGCAATGCTAAGCCACAATGTCCTGGTGAATTGGACAGTCAGGTGCAGTATCACAATTTTTTTTTTTTTTTTTTAGGTGCTTTGATTTACTGCAGGCATTACTGTATAACTATAAAAAGGATTTCAGCACAAATAAAGTTGCATGGCTGCCCCCTACTGGTTGACATGATTGGCGATCAGTAGGTGGTAGAATATCTAGAACCCCAATGGTTTCTCAGGCAAAAATATTTCTCCTGAGAAAATATAAAAAACAAGACGTATTTTTTCTTGTAGCATTTTCGACTTATTGGACTGGTAGAAAATGCTGTTCATATATATTAGATATACAATATATTTATCTGAAAATATACTGAAGCATCCACTAATGCATATAAAAACGTGGCTCAAACCCTGTGGATTAACCTGAGTTACACTAGTTACAGTAATGACCAGGAGACAATAAGACAAATGTCACAGTTTTGGATGAAGACTCAGCTCATCCTGGACATAATGTGTTTGACCTGTTACCCTGGTGAAGACGCTTCAGATCCATCATGTCGTGGACAAACAGACCCAGGAACAGCTTGCACCCCAGGGCTTTAAGAGTGATGATCACTGTGAGAAATAAATATCATCCCTGACTGTTGGTATTTTTGTCAAAAAGTTCACTTGCTAAATGTACTACAGTATATGCATTGGACGAGTATTGGTATATTTTGCCGTTAACATTGACCAACATCCTACAATGTGTCTCTTCTTCTGCAAAGGTTTGTCTGGAATATCTGAAAATTCAACTGTTACTGAAATAAACGCTGCACAAACAGCATCATGAAGCTTTTGATCATCGCTTGCATGCAGAACCAATACAGAGAGGCCCAACTCGAGGCCCGGGGGGCAAATGCTGCCCACCAAGACCTTTTGTATGGCCTGCAGGATCTTACAAAGCATTTTATAAAGCATTTTTTCTTTACCTAATAAATAAAAAAGGTGTTATTACACAGCAATAAACAATTTTTGTTATGTAAATAAACAATAATAAACTGCAGATGAGTCTTGTAATACTCACATTCATCTACAACAGTGTCCACCACTTAGCGCATCCAACCAAAACAATTTTTTAGCATTGACTTGCAGTAGAATCCTAGAATCCTGTGGGCCCTGCTAACATTCAACTTTCACATTAAGGTGGTGGCCACAAAATATCGCTCCACAGGCCACAAATGGCCCACGGGCCGCATGTTTGGTGAACCTATTATAGAAGAAATGCCAGAAGATTGTGAAACTGGTAAAAACTCGTTCCGATGAAAACCAGGAAATGATTTACACAACAGACATTCTTTTCTAATCAGTACCCAACCCACAACTCTTACATTTTGAAGTATTGTGTCGCGAACAATGACTTTTTTTTTAAGTTTTTGTCCTAATTAAAAGGTTTGTGGTTGAGGAACCGAACTGGGGTCTGGAGGGTATATCATGTGGGTGCCATTGTTCTGAAAAATTTTCCTACTTATATTTTTGTCTTACCTGTAGGAAAAAAATGTCTTTAACATATCTGAAGTTTTTTCCTACCCATAATATTTTCCTACCCTATGTTTTGAAGGGGGAGCATATTTTTATGTATGTTTAACACCCATACTACATACTTTAAACCTTAAAGGAGAGGGTAGGTAAATATTATGGCAATTTGAAGTAAAAAAATAATAATTTTAGTCTCTTGTGGTCAGCAACCTGAGCCTGACCTGGTGGCAAACCCGTGGCTGCAGCCCATTTACCCCATTCTGTTAATCCGGCCTTGTTGGACATGTTGGTTCATGTTAAAATACATACATATATTAATTAATTAAGGGGCAGTGATGAACTAGTGGTTAACGAACCAGACTTTCAGAAGCCGAAAGTTTTTTTTTCATCTTTATGTGGACTATGGGTAACTTCTGAAAAGTTTTCCTACCCTTAATATTTGTCTACCCGCAGCAAAGATTTCTTTAACATATCTGAAGTTTTTTCCTACCCATAATATTTTCCTCAAACTTGCCCACTGTTCACTTTGGTGATGGGTTAAATGCAGAGGTGACATTCCGTCGTGTGGTGTGGATCGCAATGACAAAGAGTTCTACAGACTTGGTTAAAACATCTGAGATTTATGCGGAAAAGTCCGGCAGTTGAGGTAGTTGAGGTTTGGGGACTTTGGGCCCCATCAGTCCTGGGTGAGATTTTCCCTACCGCAACTTTCCAATCCGGGGGAAAACCTCCATCAGGAAGAAGGTCATCAGGTGTGAAAACTCTGCCGAATCATTACTCAGACTCACGCTGTGAAGACTATCTATGGAGGGGAGCCGTGAGTGATTCCTCTTCTTCTCCCAGGGAGTGGGTTTGATGTGCAGATCAGCCATCCATCGCTGATGCTGATGGATGCTGCTCAACATCTCCTGCTCTGCAGAAGGCCTGCTCATCACCGCTAATGCAGCTTCATATTTTTGCCCACATCTCCAACGATTTAATATATTATCATCCGATATATTGATTAATCATCTGTGCACACCACTCTGTTATGTAGCCAACTGTGGACAGTTAATGTGAGTTATCATAGTAAGTTAAGTGTCTACTCAACACACTGTGCTTTACAGCAGTGGTCCCCAACCACTGGGCCGGGGACCATTATTGGTCCGTAGGTGAGTGTGTACCGGGCCACAGTGGAATAAGGTTTTCTTTTTGGCTATAACTTAGACTTGATCCATATCGACAAAAAAACTTCACGACAAAATGGCTAGGATTCCATCATCAATAATGCAACTATATTTGTTTAGGAAATATTTTCTCAGTGAAGACAAAAGTAAATTCAAAATGTTGAGTCATTGATTCAAGATTCTAACTTTTTATACCAGTCTGGTAGGACAAAATTATAGGCTGTGTGGACTTGGGAAACCCTTGTTGTAAGCATGCACAGTTAATTCTGGTAGGAAGATTTTATAGGTAGGAAAGTATTTCAGAACGGCAGAAATGTCATTTCATCAAGGGGTATGTATCTGCTGAACTTAATGACTGGTCTGTGAAAAAATACCAGGCATTTAACTGGTCTGTGGCGTAAAAAAGTTGGGGGAACACTGGTCTTGAGTACTTGGTGGACAATTACAGTGTCAAACATTTCCCCTCAACGCTAAGACACACAGTTCAATCCAAAACGATTAATTTGCACACCCCTAATATGTATATAGTATATATTAGGAGTGACGATTCACTCACAACGATCCGATTCATATCTCGATTCACAGGCTACGATCCGATTCAGGAACGATTCATAAAAAATATTAAATGATTGATCCAGTTCGATTCGGTTCAGTTTGATCCAAACGAATAATTTGCACACCCTTTACATGTATATAGTGTTTATTAGGGGTGTGACGATTCACTCACAACAATCCGATTCATATCTCGATTCACAGGCTACGATCCGATTCAGGAACGATTCATAAAAAATATTAAACGATCGATCCAGCTCGATCCGATTTGATTCAGTTTGATCCAAAACGATTCACTTGCACATCCCTAATATATACTGTATATAAATACCCTTCTAACCTTCTAAGTTACATGTGAGAGACATTCCATTTAAAGCAGGTCCTCACTCCTGTCCTCATAGACAAGACATCATAGGGAGCTTTTACCACATCAAACAGCCAGTTCTGCCGGCCTCGCTGTCTGACACACTGCTGCGTCGCTTCCGAGAGCCGAGGGACCGTCTTGATTTTACTTTTTGTTCATTTTCTCTGAGCAAGGTGAGGGAGAGTATGAGGTTGTGGGGACAGAAACGTCTGTGTTTGCTTTAAATATATTTGGAAATGCTTCTTTATGCGGCACTTGGCTCTAAAATTCAAATTACCCAAAAAAATCTCCCCATGCATTATTGAGTTTGTGGCAAAGCCTCACCAAGTGTGGACACAAAGCGGGGACACAAACACACCAGCAAACATGGACGTATTGTGTTCTCTATCTTATTGTGATTTCTTTGTATATTAGGCAAGCTGGCTGCCAGGCTGTAGGCTCAGTTTGATCAATTATTTAAGCTACCTTGAGCTCTCATGGGTTTTCCTGGGATTTATTAGGTCCAGCTGCTGGAAGTTTGACACAATGAAAAACATGACGCGCCAAGCGGGGAGACAAACACTGCAGAGACTCGTCTGCCATGTGCCACTTAATGTCAAACAGAAAACGTGAGCCATCTAGGATGTGATTTTCAAAGCAGCCGAGGATGATGTTGTTCCTCCGAGGACAGACAGCTGCGGGGGGTCTTCTCTTTGACGACAAAAATGACACCGAAGCAAACCCTGCCTGAGATGTGATGCCGTTAACTGGGGAAAAAGAAAAAAAATGGACAAAAAGTTTGTTTGTGGGTATTTTTTTTATCATCTTGGTGTGTTTATTTCACCCGTGCAGCCCATACAGAGGACATGTATGGTGCTTAACATTTACGCGTGCGTGTTTTTGCAGCACACGGTGGCAGCATGCTGCAGTAATGAATGGAGCCTGGGGATAGCTGAGTGGATGGGAGGTGGCAGATCATAAATAATCATTTATCCGAGCATTTCCCCTGCTACGCCGCCTGACAGACCACTGGGTACAGACAGCAAGAAGCTCACAGCGCGAGCCAGGACGCAGCTGCATCTGCCACGTCGCACATGTGGTGCCGACGCTCTGCTCTGGGGCTGATTTCTTTTATACGTCCGAATCGATGATGCTCCAATGAAATCATCAAATGAAAAAAAAAAAAAAGAAAGAAAGAAACTATGGAATAGTCAACATGAGGAACGACTCGTAGAATCGTCGGGGAAAAATATTGCACAAGCACAGCCAACCGCCGCTGCTGAGAGGCGGGGTGAGAGGTAATGAAAAGGTACATGAAAATTAAAAGCTGGCCTGTGTTGTTATGTGTGTTATTTATCTTAAAATCAATAGACACCTTTCCCATTAACTTTTAATGTGTGCTTCCAATTGGAGCCTGAAATTAAACAGTGCTGGAGGAAATCAACAACACCAAATGGCCGAGCCCTGAGGGAGAATTTACTCATAAACACAGGTTCGCCATTCCCGCTCCAGAGGGGTATTGGTTTTTGAGTGGCTCAAATTTGTTCTAAATGCAACGGTGATAAAGTGAAGATCTATGACGCACTTAAGACCATTGTCAAAGAGCTTAGTTCCATTAGTCACGCAGCGTAGAACGGTGACAATCACACACCTAGCGTGGACGCGCCGAATCGCGATGGTTTGTTTATTGCATTAGCTCGAAGCTGATGGAGGGATACAACTATTGTACTCACCTAATATCCATAACTGAGTGATAAAAAAATAATTTACAGTAATGCACGCGCAACTTTTAGCCGATTCAGTCGCTGCCTAAAATTTTGGTTTGATAACATGGTAAATTGTGGACGGACAAATCTCTCACAGGTCTCAAACAACCTTGAAAAGTTTTCAGGGATGTTCATCGATGCTCGAAGATGAGGAACCAAGTCCGTCATGGGCAATATTTTTTTTTTTTTACTCGGAGCCACAATTCGTCCTAAAAATAGACATGGACGCCAGGTCAGGAGCAGATATCTTGAGTATTTGTTAGAACTAGTCTAACATCTAGCTTAAATTCTTGAATTTTTTTTAAGCCGTCTTTTTGCCAACTGTAGAAGTAACAAGGATATTGCAGGGAAAAGCTACAAGTATCATCCCAATCCAAACCAGTTATACAATTAGTAGAAGTTTGATGAGCTGGATAAAAAGCTGAACAGCACGCATCTGGTCCCTGGACCTTAGTTTGCTCATCCAAGATCTAGATCCAATTTTTGTATTTCCTAAACTTGAAAAAATATTCAAAGAAAACTTGATGTTTGTTATGACTTGATGGCAAAAGGTATTTTTTGGAATTCTATGGAGTAAAAATAATCAGATGCAAATTTTGCATATTTAGGTGACCGGGGATTTCAAAGTCAATAAAGGGCAGAAAACAACTTGAGTTATGGTCCACGTGTGGGTGGTTTATGGGTTGCTTGTGGCCTGCGAGCCAGGGGTTTGACCCCCCAGATTTTGATTTTAATGGAGGATGGGTAACTTCATAGCTTTATGTCTTTTACAAAATTGATGATTTTTTTTTTCGTTTTAGCTTTCACTTGTTGGTTAAAACGTACTGATCTTTTGACTAGTTTATTTCAAGAAAATCAAAACAGTGAATGTTAATTCTTACTAATTAAGGTAAAATAAAGTGAATTGTTTACGTAATATTGTTACATTGTGATTCAAACCATCTTCACACAACAAATTGTGTCCAATCACCAAAGTAAACAGTGGGCAGCATCGAGGGAGAGGAGATGCCATACCTAGTGCACCTCAGCGGTAACTTGGCAGTTGATGGATTCAAACGTGCAACCCTCCGGACCCGGAGAGATAATTTTTATTGTACCACTACATTTCATTATGATAGTTGCTACAGAGCACAACACAAAACTTTTTTTCATGTGTTTTTGTTATTATTATCTAAAGTAAAGTAACTAGTTATTAGTTACTTTGTAATTTAGTAACTAGTAACGTAACTAGTTACTTTTTCAGAGCAGTAACTAGTAAAGTAATAAGTTACTTTTTAAAGTAACTTGCCCGACACTGGTCATAACTACTAAATGACATTCCGATGACCCATCAAACAAAAAGACTTCCATTTATTTCGTTTTTTTTTTTTTTTGTTATTGCTAGAGAGTGAACTTTTTTGGAGAACGAGGTTTGTATTTGATCAAGACATTTTCTTTGTGAGCAAAGACATGAAAATGAAACAGAATTCTCAAGGTGAGTACATTATTCACATTTGTACAGAGCTGGTCTGACGCAGAGGGTGTTTTTTTTTTTTTTTTTTTTAAAGATTCAGTGTTAGGACTGAGACAGATCAAGAGCTTCTCTCTTCGCTTTTGAAGCTCCTGTCTGTCAGTCCCGCTGACTACATGAGGGAATACGTACGCGCATCTGACGGAGGCTACCATGACTGTGCACAACGCTGGCAACTTTAATCAAGGCCTCATCTCTGCAGTCTCTCAGCCGAACAAAGTACGTCAGGAAGAGGTTGGACAGACAGAGAAGAGGAAATGGCTGTGATTTAATTTATGAATCCTGCTTTCATGTCGCCACACGCCTGAGTGAGTGTCAAAGTGGCATTTATGATGTATGAAATTAAATTATGGAGAAACGGCACCAACGCGCAGAGTCCAACGCACCTGCAATGTGCTCTTACTTCAGTGGGTTTTAACCGAGTGCAATAAGTCTCCCTTCATTTCTTTCTTTTTTTTTTTTGTCTATTTCTTCACCGTCTGCAGCGCACAATCAGGAAACAAAATCAAATATTTATCGCGCTTGTAATCAAATGGAGATGGATTTTACGTCCGGGCTTTTGATACGAAGTAGTTGAATGGCCGTCCTCAGACAATGAGAATCTGTCTTTTATTTAAAATTCTTAAGAAAAAAAAAAAAACGATACATTTAAATGATTCAATAGTATATTTTTATCCCGAGTTCTTAAGAGTATTTTTATATCTACACCTCTGCTTGGCATTTTGGACAATGGAGTTTTAGAATTATGTCAAATGATCTATTTGAACTTTTTTTAGAAAATCCAGAAGAATCTGACATGAGATCCATGAATCCCCTCTTTGTCTCTTACCTGGTAGCTCCCTCTCTAGGATCATTCTTCTACCAATGTCTATGAAGATTCTTATAGATGGTTGATGAGGACATCCTCATCCACATAAAAAGGATGCCCACATTAAGCTAGCCAGAGAAGACAGATGGTTTGAGATAGGAGTGACGGTAGCCATCTACGTCAACCTGGAGAAACCTTCTCTCCACAGAGGGGGGAGGACTAAGACACAATCTTTCATCCACTTATATTGTTCTCTGACCAGGAAATTCCCATTTAATCAGACCAGGGTTTTACCCCCAAAGAAGAAAAAACAATTGATACCAATCCAAAACCCCCATTCACACCGCTAACTCAACACTCAGCTCATCTGGAACAGGGTGAGATACATCAACCTGTTAACACCGCCTCCCTCTTTTAACCTTTTGTTTTCTACAACAACCCCCCCTTTCACAGGTATGCAGCCTCTTTGAGGTTAAATACCAGAACTTCCTTTTCGTCGCTTTGAACTGAAGAAACCTCTTGGACGAAGAGGTGAAACATCTTCAAGGAACCAACTATGTCCAGTTGCCCTGATTTTGGACCAATGTATCCACTGTCCCTCCTCTGAATCTCACCTCAATCTGGCTTCTGTAGCTTGTTCTCCAAACCTTCTTATATATATATATATATATAAATATATATATATATGTATATATTTATATATTTATATATATATATTTATATATATATATATATACAGTACCGTTTTTTTCACGACTATAAGGCGCACATAAAGGTCTTAGATTTTATTCAAAATGTGAGTTGACGTAGTAGAACACACAATTGAGAACGCTAAAGGGGGAACTCTGGGTGTTGTTTTGCTAGCCCTCTTTTTTAAAATAGCACTCTTGTATGTTTGTGTGTTGTTGTTTGTAAGGCAGACGTAGTAGAGAACACCATGAGAACCTTAAAGGGGAAACTCTGGACATTGTTTTGCGAACCCTCTTTTTGAAATAGCACACTTGTATGCTTGTGTGTTATTGTTGTTTGTAAGGCAGACGTAGTAGAGGACACCATGAGAACCTTAAAGGGGGAACTCTGGGCGTTGTTTTGCTAGCCCTCTTTTTTTAAATAGCACACTTGTATGCTTGTGTGTTGTTGTTTATAAGGCTGACGTAGTAGAGGACACCATGAGAACGTTAACAGGGGAAGTGTGGGCGTTGTTTTGCTAGCCCTCTTTTTTTAAATAGCACACTTGTATGCTTGTGTGTTGTTGTTGTAAGGCAGACGTAGTAGAGGACACCATGAGAACCTTAAAGGGGAAACTCTGGGCATTGTTTTGCTAACCCTCTTTTATTAAATAGCACACTTGTCTGCTTGTGTGTTGTTGTTTATAAGGCTGACGTAGTAGAGGACACCATGAGAACCTTAAAGGGGGAACTCTGGGTGTTGTTTTGCTAGCCCTCTTTTTTAAATAGCACACTTGTTTGCTTGTGTGTTGTTGTTTGTAAGGCAGACGTAGTAGAGGACACCATGAAAACGTTAGAGTGAACTCTGGGCGTTGTTTTGCTAGCCCTCTTTTTTTAAATAGCACACTTGTATGCTTGTGTGTTGTTGTTTATAAGGCTGACGTAGTAGAGGACACCATGAGAACATTAAAGGGGGAACTCTGGGCGTTGTTTGCTAGCCCTCTTTTTTTAAATAGCACACTTGTATGTTTGTGTGTTGTTGTTTGTAAGGCAGACGTAGTAGACCACAGCATGAAAACGTTAAAGGGGGAACTCTGGGCATTGTTTTGCTAGCCCTCTTTTATTAAATAGCACACTTGTATGCATATGTATTGTTGTTGTTTGTAAGGCAGACGTAGTAGAGGACACCATGAGAACCTTAAAGGGGAAACTCTGGGCGTTGTTTTGCTAACCCTCTTTTTTAAATAGCACACTTGTATGTTTGTGTGTTGTTGTTTGTAAGGCAGACGTAGTAGAGAACACCATGAGAACCTTAAAGGGGAAACTCTGGACATTGTTTTGCGAACCCTCTTTTTGAAATAGCACACTTGTATGCTTGTGTGTTATTGTTGTTTGTAAGGCAGACGTAGTAGAGGACACCATGAGAACCTTAAAGGGGGAACTCTGGGCGTTGTTTTGCTAGCCCTCTTTTTTTAAATAGCACACTTGTCTGCTTGTGTGTTGTTGTTTATAAGGCTGACGTAGTAGAGGACACCATGAGAACCTTAAAGGGGGAACTCTGGGCGTTGTTTTGCTAACCCTCTTTTTTTAAAAAGCACACTTGTATGCTTGTGTGTTGTTGTTGTAAGGCAGACATAGTAGAGGACACCATGAGAACGCTAAAGGGGTAACTCTGGGCGTTGTTTTGCTAGCCCTCTTTTTTTAAATAGCACACTTGTATGCTTATGTATTGTTGTTGTTTGTAAGGCAGACGTAGTAGAGGACACCATGAGAACCTTAAAGGGGGAACTATGGGCGTTGTTTTGCTAGCCCTCTTTTTTTAAACAGCACACTTGTCTGCTTGTGTGTTGTTGTTTATAAGGCTGACGTAGTAGAGGACACCATGAGAACCTTAAAGGGGGAACTCTGGGCGTTGTTTTGCTAGCCCTCTTTTTTTAAATAGCACACTTGTTTGCTTGTGTGTTGTTGTTTGTAAGGCAGACGTAGTAGAGGACACCATGAGAACCTTAAAGGGGGAAGTGTAGGCATGGATTGTATATAAAACCCGCGCCCTATGATCAGGTGCACCTTATGTTTGTGTTAAATATAGTAATATCACACATAACTGAGACTGTGCCTTTTAGTATGGTGCGCCTTAAGGTCGTGAACTTACGGTATTTATATTACTAATTTACTAGTAACAATAACTAATCATAGCAACAAAGGTCCACTGTCCGTCTCACTTGATGCATTATTAAACCAATAGTAATATCAAATAAATAAATTGTTACAGAACTTTTTTTCCTTCCACTGCCTTAAACCTCGGTTCCCTTCAGCTGCAGCACAAACTGAAGTGTTTACCTCCGCTCTAAGAATCCATCCAGTGAAGTTTTACCCCCACCTGCTGTTTAGACCTGATCCACACTGACATTTACTTTATTATGTCCTGTGTCTCCCACAGGCAGCACTTTCTTTTTTTTTTTTTTTTTTTTTTTCAAAGACAGGAATGAAAATCTGCTGAGTAACTTTTCCCCACCTTCCTCTTCCTTTTTACCCGTCGCCCACCCCGCTGCATGCGTGCACATAACCAGTGGGCTCCAACCGAAAAAAATGATGGCAGGAAGAGGATTGAGGAAGGTGGTCGAGGCTGCTGCTGCTGCTGATGCTGCTGCTGCTGATGCTGATGTTACGTGGCTCACAGGACTTGCCCGTAAATGAACTCATTTTTCATCCTGCCGCTCCTCCTCCTCCTCCCCCCTTCTGTTAATGACTGGCACTTTCCTCACACGCGGCACTGGCCCTCTGAAGAGCTTGGCGACTGACAGAACACCATTCATCTCCTCATGACGGAGCTGGAGCTGGAGGTAAGGGTTGGCAGACGGACACACGGACAGATGCAGGGGGGAAGAAATGATAGAGACAGGTTGGGCGGCGAGGCCAGAGCGAGGAACTCTCCTAGCCGTGGAGGGAAAGTCAGGATGAAAGGGGAAGTAAAGAGCAAGCTGCTCTCCTTCTTCCTCCATGTTTTTTTTTTTTTTTTTCTAATTTTGCCAAACAGCGTGAATAACAGATGAAGTATCAAGTGAATAATTTGCATGGTTTGATATCTTTTTGCAGTTTTGCGTGAGGCCACGCTTTTTATTCAGACGTTCTTGTTAGTTTGATTTGTGACTCGGAGGCCTGGAACACACCAGCTGCTCATGCAGCCACTTAGGACATGGCAGGTCTCACTTTTTTTTTAATACACACTAGAGTAGACACCACTGTGTAATGAGGAAGGCTGCATACAAGACAAGAAAAAGCAAAAACAGCTTTCCTTACTTTAGTCACTGTGTATCACAGATGTCAAAAAGTGTTAAGACTAATATTGGGATCAAGACTTTTTTCAAAGGTTTTTTTTTTTTTTTTTTCTCATGTACCAGGACAAGACAAAAGCACTGACCAGGTGTAAAAAAATTCTGAAGATACTTTAGACCAGGGGTCAAACGCTGTGCCCCACTGTCATTTCACCGAATGGCCGTATAGGCTATGTTTAATGTAAAAAAAAAAAAAGATGGTGTTTTATAAAGTTGGTCATAAATTCTGTGTAAAAAAAAAATACACTGCAGATACGAAAAAAAAAAAAAATCCAAAAAAAATAAGCAGGAAATGAACCAGAAGTAGTCTGAGGACCAGGGTGAACAATAGGATTTACCAAAAAAAAGAAAATCTGTAAAATATAAAAACTTTACAATATGTTTATTAGTGAAACACTGAAGTACAGTATAGTACATTAATCTGTGCAAAGAAATTTACTCAGATGGTCTGAAGTGTAAATCAATGCAGATGTGTATAAGAGACAGGGATAATTCTTTAGATTTTTAAGACGCTTTGCCCAAAGCCTCTGCTGGATTCTTACCTTGCTCTGTCTGGGACCGATAATTTGAAACACTCCAAGCCGCTGGGACTGGGACCTGATACTTGGTGTTTCTTAAGTATATTCAGTCAACTTTTTTTTCATTTAAATTGA
>JAFBJS010004775.1:49425-93223 GCA_016785265.1 Paraplagusia blochii
GTTTTGTGTGAGGCCACGCTTTTTATTCAGACGTTCTTGTTAGTTTGATTTGTGACTCGGAGGCCTGGAACACACCAGCTGCTCATGCAGCCACTTAGGACATGGCAGGTCTCACTTTTTTTTTTAATACACACTAGAGTAGACACCACTGTGTAATGAGGAAGGCTGCATACAAGACAAGAAAAAGCAAAAACAGCTTTCCTTACTTTAGTCACTGTGTATCACAGATGTCAAAAAGTGTTAAGACTAATATCGGGACCAGGACTTTCTTCAAAGGTTTTTTTTTTTTTTTTTTTTCATGTACCAGGACAAGACAAAAGCACTGACCAGGTGTAAAAAAATTCTGAAGATACTTTAGACCAGGGGTCAAACGCTGTGCCCCACTGTCATTTCACCGAATGGCCGTATAGGCTATGTTTAGTGTTAAAAAAAAAAAGATGGTGTTTTATAAAGTTAATTCTGTGTAAAAAAAAAAATACACTGCAGATACGAAAAAAAAAATCCAAAAAAAATAAGCAGGAAATGAACCAGAAGTAGTCTGAGGACCAGGGTGAACAATAGGATTTACCATAAAAAAGAAAATCTGTAAAATATAAAAACTTTACATTAAGTTTATTAGTGAAACACTGAAGTACAGTATAGTACATTAATCGGCGTATGAAATTTACTGAGATGGTCTGAAGTCTAAATCAATGCAGAATAGTGCAACAAAGGACAGTCCACTTTACCATTGTGTCCAACATGACCATTGTTGACTTGCGGTAAAACCCCTTTTATAAATCTCGTGGGCCACACTAACATTAAACTTTGTGAGGGCCAAAAAATATAATTTTAAAGGCTGTAAATGGCCCACGGGCCGCATGTTTGAGACCACTTCTTAAGACAATTTGTTAAGTCATAGTTAAGTCAAAAAAGACTTAACTATGGTACTGGGCTATTGATATACCAAATTTCTCTCGTAAACCTTAGTCTGTAGACTTACCCCCATGACCTCAGTGACCCATTAAAGCAGATTTTATATGAACAGCCCTCCATGCATTTGGACAACCATGTTCTGGACAGACCATAGACAGACACAGTTTCTACTTCAGTTCCATTGACCTTTAGTTCAACGGCGCCACCTATACACCCATTATTGAACTCCAAATGATGAAAAGAGCCAGTAATGGCTGCAGCAAGACCAGCACCGGGTTGAGGATGGAGTGGGAGATTAACCAGCAGATCAGTGGGGCACCAGCAATAGGATAGACACACTATTGGACCATTGCAGTTTGGAGGAAGCTGAGCCAGCAAAGCTTTTGATTCAACACTCAATCTATGTCCCAACTCTCACCCGTGGTCAGAGGCTGCAGGTGCTAGATGAAGAAAAAAAAAAAAAAGATGGGCTGCAGATACAGTGGATTAAAAGAGTTTCCTCTCAGGAATCAAGTTTCTTCTTTAATTGTTCCCCATAAATAAATGCTGGCAGGCCGTGCATTTCAACTGTAGGCCTTCAGTGATGTCATAGTTTTGTGACGTCAAACTAAAAGGCCTCATAATAACATCAGTATGACACCAGGTCTTGAAAATTCAAATCTCCTAGTTCAGATTCAATATGTTGCAAGATGACAATCTCAGACTCCCGGGAGAGCTTGTCCAATCACGGGAGACCTACGTGTTGCCTGAACGTAGAGCCAGCTAGAAGGCCCTGAGGCCGCCATCTCGTGCGATGATTGGTCTGAGCTCTGTAAACTGAACAGGTTGTGTCCATTCACTAACAGTGAGCAGAGCCTTCACTTTTGATTCTGAAGGCTCTGGCAGATTTCTTGGGAACCTGATAACACTAGCTAGCTAGAGATATTTTATAGATTGGATAAAAAAAAAGTATCCAACTTTTTAAATGTGAAAACTCGTTTTATATTAAAAAAATAAATAATAATGCAATTTTATTTTAAATATTTATGAATGAATGTGTTTTTCTGAGTATGTTTAGGCCAGCAGAGAAGGCTTTGCTGGCCCGGATGGCCCACCACTGAATAAGTATATGGTATGGGAAAAGTTTGCTCTCGTTAATTAAAAAGTGAGACTTCAAGTCAATTTTCTCGGAGCGCTGGGTATTCAAGGACCCTCGTTTGTTGGTAGTGAAGCTAGCTGTTCTTGCATCAAGGGATCAGATCTAAAAACAAGGCCTGTAGGTGGCCATAAATCACCTTTTTATTGGGGAATTAAAACCTAAAAAAACAGCAGGGCAGTCTTAGTCTAGGCATGTTTTGGAGGAAAGTTTCTGGTAGATCTTACATTTAGTTGATGGACATTGATGACTTGTGGACTTACGCCTATGCCACTACCCAATGTCCCTCCATGACATGTATGCCATACCTAACATGACCAGCTCCTTGCTGTCAAAAACAATTACAGTTTTCTATCCACAAAAATCTCCAAACCACGGACATTTACTGTAGCATTGATCATTGTTGTCGTCCCTTTAAGATGACATCATAGTACCCTATGAGGAAGTCCAGCGTATTTCCCTGAGACCATGGCTTTGCAGGATCGAATTTTGAAAAATCGCGTGGAAAAACTGATACCGATATGTTCCGATATTGAAAATTATGTTGATATCCGCACGATGGATATCGGTGGACCGATATATCGGGCGTCCCTACTAAAGATTATGACAAGCCCAGTGATCCAGATGGACACGGGTACTTCAACACTTTATATATCTGAAGTGGAGACGAAAGTTAAATGTCGTACGTAAAATTCTGACCATGTTCAGGAGAAAAGCATTTATGTAAAACAATGATGTTGTAGCAGCTCACTCATCTCATGGAACACAGGTTTCAAATCTCTGTTCACGGCCAACGCAGCGAGTGAGAAGAGAAAAATACCAGAAGAAAAAAAAAAAGAAGAATGGCCTGTGTGCCAACAGTGGCTTTTGCTACATATTGGTGGGAACGACGTTGCCAAAAACCTGCGATGATGAACAACCTACGTCAGCGTGTTGCAGATCTGTAATAAAACAGTTTTTGGCAGCTGCAGTGTTTTGGTAAACAGTTCACAGTGCGAAATTAGAGATGCATTTGCAAACGGTGAAGCACATTTAAAAAAAAAAAAGAAAAAAAAAAAGCTCTGTGTGCTTCCTGTCTTACAAACTCTAACTGCTTTGTTTGTATCCAGTGCATTATGCAGCTTCTGTCAGCCAGAGTGTGTGCGTGCACACGCTCGTGCCTCTGCATAATTCAGCAACGAAAACGAAGCCGAACTTACGCGGAGGAACCACACGGCGCGGTTTCACTCCATATGACTGATTGATTTAAAATAATTGGACTCCCGCTGATTTATTCCCAGATGTATGATGAATGTGTTCTATTGACTGACAACAGAGAGATAAATTCATCACACAAACTGGGGAAATATGTGGAGTCACACTTTCTATAAGGAGAGTGCAGGAGGTTCGTTGGGTAAGCTGCCGCGATGCGATTCCGCAATTTTCGTGGAACTTTTCGCGGAATACGCCTGCCTCCTGTTGATTAGAAAAATCCTTCTAGAGCGCTTGATTAAGTGCATTGTGCAGATCAAATACACCCTCTCATTACATATAATTAAATAAAACATAAATATGCATGAGGCCCGTGATGAGCCGCTGCGTCTCTTGATCACTTTCAGGGGTCGACCTTTCGAGTCTCGGGAACACGGTGTCACGGCGTCTGTTTTCCAAAATAGAACAACCGTGATTAAAAATTCAAACACGCCACGAAAGAGAAACACGCCCCACTGTTTTACACAAATCGAATTGCGTCGCCCTGTTTTTTTTTTTTTTTTTTTTCCGGCCGCTATCATATTACCTGCTGGTGTAATGACGGATCGCTGGGCATCAACGGTGCTCCGAGGAATGGGGGCGGCCGTAACTCAAATCCCAGATTTTTACTTTGGAAGGAAAACAACAGATTAATTACGATAAAACAATTACGCCCGCGAAGGGGGAGGAAATATTACTCTCAAGCCTAATTCTTATAATTACCTGAATAAGTGCCGGGTTTTATTGTCAGCTGTACAGTCGGTGAGTGCTGAGAAATCCAATTTGAGATAAAGCCAGTGAATGTGACACGTGGATTTACAGTAGCTTGTTAACGGACAGGAAACGACGATGGGAGAAACAACGATTCTGATTCGTTACTTAAACTTAACAGTAAATAAATAGATTTTTTACACATGATTTCAACATAAGTATTTAAAACTGTGCGTAACCACCTACTGGGAGAGTTTGTTTTTTCTTTTTTCCTTTTTTTTTTTTTTTTTTTTTTTCCTTCTTTTTTTTTTTTTGCCTGCTGAGTGTGGCAGATGGATTCAGGCTCAAAGTGACACAGCTATAAAGCAACACCTGGCGGAGATGGGCTGGTCACCATCACAGCTGTGGCCATCGCTGTGTGTGTGTGTGTGAATGTGAGTGTATGTGTGTGTGTGTGTGTGTGTCCTACGGCCAGTGGAAATGTTGGCACGATGTGGCCAGTGTGTGTGTGTGTGATGGTGCCAAACTGAATTCTCTGTGAGACGTGCCAAAAGGCGCCGGACGACACATCAGCCAGAAGATGCAAACAGGAGAAGACTCAGGCAGCTGTGAAAATATTTGTTGTGTGTCTTGTAAAATCTAAGGCACTGCAGTAAAGTTGTCATATGGAGGGTTGCAGCAAAATATATATATAATTCATTTCCCTACAGGGAGTTCTTAAGGACGGCGTGATCGTTCCACTTGGCCAGATGTTGAACGTCGTCGATTGAGAAACTACAATTCACAAGTTTTACTCAGTGAACGACGCCGGGGTTGGTTTGTTTGTGTTTGTTTGTTTTTTTTTCGAAGCCAGTGCCGGAGCCGGTGATGCAAAAATCAATCAAACAGATAACTGAACCAATGAATACGTCTGTATGAGTCAGAGCCGTGAGTCTCAGTGGCAAACATCTCACAGTATGTGTTTTAAAATTATGATTTAAGACATTTGTGAGGAAACTCGATGACTCCCAGAGTCACAGTGAGGACAAAGATCTGACACAGGTGTGAGGACAGGAGCAGATGGATGGATAAATTGTGTACATGCCTTTTTAGGAGAGACAAGGATGGACAGGATCGGGAATGGGGTGATTAGAGGGACACAGACAGGAAGGTTTGGAGAAAAAGCTAGAGAAGCCAGATTAAATGGTTTGAACATGTCCAAAGGAGGGACAGTGGTCACACATTGGTAGAAAAATGATCCTAGAGATGGAGCTACCAGGTAGGAGACAAAGATGATGGATGCAGTGAGAGAGGACATGGAGGTAGTTGGAGTCAGAGTAGAAGATACGGAGGACAGGGGGAGATGGAATACGTTGACTTGCTGTGGCTACCCCCAAACAAAGGAGAAGAAGACACATCATTTGGACCACATCTGGTCCTTGGGCCTTATTTTGCCCAGGACAAGAATACAGGTTTTATTGTGAAAAATTTTGGTGAATTCAACAGGAAGTTGGTGAGTCACAGGTGCTGCAGGAAGTTTAAAACTCAGTGAACTGCATCAACTTCAGCTTGAGCACTTCCCAGAGCTAAAGGTGGAAAGTGTTTTAAAGTTTCACAATTAGTTCATAGCGACCCCTAGAGGAAACGGAGAGATCTTTGTTTGTAATCATGCTGTATGATGGTGTTTTTTTATAAATTTATTTAAATATACATGGGATTTTAGAAGATTTCAGCATGTTATTTAGAATAATAAAAACTTTTTTTTAACAGTAACTTATATGTACTATACACTTTCTCCCTGTAATATTTTCCTGCAACAGTCAAACACCCGGTCTTATAACGTCAGACTAAAGCACTTCTGGGAGTTGGCCTTTACTCCAGCTCCCTCTGCTCTCCCACCCACAGAGCATCTCCATCCTCTGCCCACCTTGCTCCACAGCTAGCCATCTGAAGCCCTTTCCCGTCCCAGCAGCCCACAGCCCAGCCAGTCAGAAGTCATTACACTGGCTATTAACTCCTGCTCAGCTTCATTAGGCATGCAAATTGAGGAGGGACAAAGACTTGAAAAACTTTGGGTCTGTCTGACTCCTTCCCTCCTCCTCCGCTCCTCTTCTATCTCCCTGCAGCGGTCCCACCTGCCTTCAATTAAGACCCGATCTGGACCGAAAGACTCTGATGTGAAGATTTCTGTCATTTCCCCCGAATAGAGAGACTCTAATTGGCAGGATCGCATGATGAATGCCACCTCGGCAACGTGACCTTAAAGCTCGCAAAACAAAAACCTAGATTTTCTGTCATTATTGCCGTCACCACCGGCTATAGCGGCGGTTGATAATTGCTTTTTAATGTTGCTGCATTACACAGAGTGGATGTCACAGTCTGTTCAGAGATTCTTTTGCACTTTAAAATAAATGGTCGGTGACGTTCCCTTTTTTTTTCTTCCCTTCTTTCTTTTTCCTTCCTTTTATTTTTGCACACACCACAAATAAACTGTATTAATATTAATGAAAATCCCTCTGTTTTTGGCCCAACTGCAGTTATGAAGTCCCAGCGGTTGGTAACGTATGATGGCGTCAGCCTCGCAACAATCCTTCATTTATTAATACACCGACTTGTCATCATTTCCACGTGGAGAAGGTTTCTCTTTTTTCCCCCGCCCTGACCCTCCGTACCTCCTTAGGAACCTTCTCTCCGTCCCTGCTGTCTGAAGCCACCGGCGTCAGAGACGGGGGTCCCAACGTGGGTCAGGGCCAATCTCTTGCACTGATGGAGCATAAATGTATTACCAGCGGGTTGAATTACCATGGGATGATGCATGTGTTGTGCCGTGCCACTGTGCATCACTCAACAGGTTCAAACAGGTGGAAAATATATTCAGAGAAGAGAGAAAGAAGGAACTGGAACCTTCAAGAGTCTGTACAAAAAAAAAAAGATGTTTCATAACTGACATTGGGAAATTTTGCTTGGATTTAAGCTTTAGTCCAGATTTCAGTGTGGAAACTGACATTTTATTTTGAAAAAATATTAAAGATAGCACTGTATCTAAAATATTGGATTTTATAAATAAAGACAGAACTTCTTCATGGAACATATTCTGTCTTAAAATCAATAAATATACAAAAAAAACAATGTAATACATATTATTATAACACATTGATAATTTTATTTTTAGGTAAAAAGAGGTTAAAGATAAGGTGATCACTGTGACTGATCAGCACAGCTCTTGTGCTGCAGGTATTCTGTAGTAAACAGCGCCTTCCACTGATTCTTACAAGAACTGCACTTGCACTTGATTATTACAGACATCTGCAGTAGGGGGAAAAAAAATCATCCCTTTTGTCTCAGTTTTACTTTGTTGTCAGCTCTGGACTGACTGGCCACACTGTAGTACAGAACTGGGCAAACTAAGGCTCGGGGTCCAGTTGTGGCTTGTTTGGCACTCTAACCTGGCCCGCCAAACTTGCCCAAATTATACCATTAATTTATATATTCATTGTCGTTCTGTCTTTTCCCTGCAATTTGTTGATTATATAGCAAAAGGAAAGGTGAGTAACAGATTTTTTTTATTATTTATCTTCATTTATCTCTCACCGTGGCCACGGAGTTAAAAATATTTTTGCCAAACTTTTACTGTAGGTAGAAGCTGGGGACATGCCAGGTTGCAGGGGCAGCGGTCTCCACTACTGCCACCCAAATCACACTGCACAACATTTTTTTTCAGACCACTGTGCTGTTTTCTTAATTGCCTGGTTTATTCTAATGCATGGTGCTACTAAAAAAAAAAATTTTGGACAAATATAATCTTCCTTTCAGCTTTTCCCTTTTCAAGGGGTTGCCACAGCGAATGTATCATTTTCCATCTCACCCTGTCCTCCATGTCCTCCCTCACTGCATCCATCAATCTCCTCCTTGTCTCCTAGCTGTTAGCTCCAACTCTAGGATCATTCTTCTACCAATGTATCCACTGTCCCACCTCTGAACATGTCCGAACCATCTCAATCTGTCTTCTCTAGCTTTTCCTCCAAACCTTCCTGTCTCTGTTGTCCCTCTAATCACCTCATTCCTGATCCTGTCCATCCTTGTCTTTGCGAAAGAGAATCTCAGCATCTGTCTTTTCCTAGTGTCTCTAATCTATCCATCATGTCTGGTCTCACCACTGTCCTGTAAACCTATCTTTTCACCTTAGCTGACTCACTTCTATCACACTTTTGAAGCATTTCTCCAGCTGTCCTGTCCTGCTTGGACAAACATAATGATAACAACAAAAATAGAGTAAAAAGAGTTTAATTTCAGAATATCTCGCTATTTTCCTTGGTTTCCATGGTAGTCACTAAAATCACAGCAGCTCTTGCGTCAATAGTTAAGAATTGTCCTGCCAAAACCAGTGCTTTGAGACATTCCACGTCCATTCTTATGTCCATTGTATTCTTCAGGTAATATACCTTTAGTTGTAGTCATGGATATAATGACTAAAGTTAAAACCAAGTTCAAACTGTGTCGGTAACATTCGACGCCGCACGTAAATCCCCCATGAAATCAAGCATACGTGGCTGACGTGCCTTCTATTAGGTGTTGGTTATGAAGCACGGCTCAGTGAGAATCTTTTCGGTGCTAAACGGAGCCATGAGGCCGACGGCCCAGAGGCCAAGGGCCAGCCCGAGGACAGGTGGCAAGCTAATCATGTGGAAAATTAGAGCCTGGAAGGCAAGCGGAGAGGTGAAGACTAGGGCTGATGAGGGGCTTCCACCGCCGAGTCACAAGTCTCGGCCCAACTGGGAACAGGACCAGAGCTGTGACTCTCTCCCGTGTCTGCCAACTACCGCTCCTTTCCACAGCGACGATGTCCTTACAGTTTTATTCAAATTGACCACCTCCAGGACAACCTGTGTCTCTCTCTCTCCGTCTGACATTTTTGTTCTCATTAAGTAAAAAAAATTGAAGATACTGAAATAGTAGGAATGTCAGAGAAATGGTTTTGGTCAAATATTAATACAATGATTTTATTTATTCATGGGAAAAATTTTAAAAGAAGCTTTTCCTTCATAAGAACTACCGTAATTTCCGGACTATAAGCCGCACCCATTAAATTTTTTAAAGAACTTTTTGTACATACATAAGCCGCACCTGACTATAAGCCGCATCTTTTTGAATTTTCCATGATGAGGGTCAGTTTATGCTAATTTTATTCATGTACAAAGCGCATTACCGTACGTTAAACTTCTTCTTCTATGGTGTTTATTGGCGGTTGTGACTTGGCAACACCACCCGTCTCACTCTTACCTTTTCTGCTCGAGCAGTTAGAAAAAATGAATACATTAGCCACATCTCTGCATAAGCCGCAGGGTTGAAATTGTGTGACAAAAGTTGCGACTTATAGTCCGGAAATTACGGTAAATTAATACTTGATCCACTTGTGATGTGATTCCTTCGCTATTCCGGGTCAGTTCACGGACATCAGGATCAACTTCAGTTCCACTTGCATAAACCTGAGAGTTATGGAACGCCTGAACTTCTCGCAGCATGTGCCTCAAGGTGAGGACGGGAAGACAACAGTAAAGTAAATCCATTTTTTTTTCTGACCTTCGTGGGACAAAGTGTCCCCTAAACCCCTTTTCACATCCGAGAATTGCGGTCTGGAACACAGAGGTACTGATCCCCAACACAGCTGCTTCACACTTGGCCGCAAACGGCACAAATCGCAGCAGCTGGTTGGACCATATTGTCTCCAAAAAGACAGATCTGATAGCCCTGGTAAACAACGCCGACGCACTTCATCTCCAGGATGCACTTAACTGTTACTGTAATTCATATAACTACGCTGTTATTATTATATATTAATAGTAGATGTAGTCATCGTGTCATAACGTTTTAAGCCACATAAATAATTAACTACCCTGTGCCTAATCAGAGCATAACAATGTTTAACAATTAAAGCAAAGTCCACGTCAGTGGAGTATTAAATATTCAACATGATTTAAGAGCTTCTGTGACGTCATGTTTAATACTAATAAGATTATAAACGTGTCAAAAAAAATTAATGATAACTGATATTGGATTAGATCTATCTTGTCTACTGTGAGTGTTAAATGACTGTGAGGATAAACCTTATTTGGATTTGGAGGACATTTATTTGGATCAAAACCTTAAATCGTCCATGACAGGCATGGGCAAACTAAGGCCCGGGGGCCAGATGCGGCCTGTTTATCTTTTCAATGTGGCCTGCCATCATTGTCCAAATTAAATATTTACCGTATGTTCGCGACTATAAGGTGCAGATAAAACTTTTTGTCCTAAACTTGGACACAGGAGCCGAGAGCAGAGAGATGGAGCTTTCGTTTGAGCTAAGATGAATGGTAAGTAAAAGTTATGTATAAAACCTAAAATACTACATTTCTATCACCCTAAATGATGCCATCCACTGGGTAAATACAGATATTGCAGGAAAAAAGGCAGAAGTTTAATGATAATATAAATGTATATTTTTTTTAATTTGGACAAGGTTGGCGGCCGGCATAAATAACCTCAGTGGGCCGCATCCGGCCCCCGGGCCTTAGTTTGCATATGCTTGATCTACATAAAGGCTAAGCAGATGAAGATGAATGAAACATTCCATAGAAGAGTATTCATAGAGTTTGGCAGGCCGGAATAAAATGCAAAAATGGACCACATCCAGCCCCCGGACCTTAGTTTGCCCAGGTATTCTTAAGAATGTCTTTTTCTTTTCAATCTGAAATAAAACAAATTAAATATTAATGTATTTTCTGATATTATTTATTAATTTATGTCTTTTGTGACCATGGGAACAGTGGTTTTAATAATCATAAGTCTCAATAATATATAATACTCATCGTTACCATAACTTTTTCATTATGGTAGAAGAAGAGAAAGCAGTGAATCTCATTGTGAGGGCGGGGCAGGGCGGTGGTGAGTGCTCAGCTGCAGCAGACGAGCGGCCCAGGTGAGATTGATTCCACTAATGGTTCCTCACCTGGTATAAGTAGTAGCCGAGATCACAAGATGAGGGGAGTGTGGGGAAACAAGATGATGTTTGTGTGACTGTGTGTGAGAGATTTGTATGGGGCATTTCCAATGTAGCTTTAAATTGTTGAGCTGGGCTCAGTGTCAGTGTGTGGTGTGTTCAAGGACTCACAAACTTTCACAAATGTTCGCTGAGTGAACGTTTGAGCAAAGATCATTTCTATTTATCACATTTAAAACATAGTTGGCCTTGACTGGGTGTGTCACTGATCCTCACGTAACCCTGCTATTAATATGATGAGAAAAAGACTTTTATTTTCTTAAGTAAGGGTTTTGTTTTCAAGAATTTTGAAGCCCAAATGTCCACAATCCTGGATTGAACCGTTAACAAAGAGAACAAAAACAGAAGAGCAGTTTTCCCAAAGACTATTTTGTCTGCCTGGAAAACAGAACATTCACCCCGAAACCTCAACCCCCGACACCCACCCCCACAGACGGAGCGCCACCTTCGCTCTGATTCCCACCGTCCAGTTGATGAATTGTGTGTATCTCCAACCTCTTACGACCAAGCAGAAAGAAACAGCAGTTCTCGCAGCTCTCGCATGACAACGGCACAACCCAAATAGCTCGCGCCACGAGGACCGCATTGATCGATGGTTGGCGTGACATCATTGGTCATGAGAGGCCGTTTAACCCTTTTGGAAACGATAAAAATACCATGAGTTTGGAAGACACTAAGGGATTTACTGGCCGTTGAACAGATCAGTGACTGCAGGTGACTGATTTAGGGGTAAATGGTAGAATTATGTAAGGTCCCTATTTTAGGGGGGGTTTAACTATTTTTGTCCTATCGCCTGTCCTCGACTTTTGGAAAATCTACTCTCTTCTAAATGACACGGGTATTACAAGATCAATATTTTAGATATTGATCTCTTGGTTTGCGCCCGCGAGCTTTTTCTAAGCTTTATGCCATTTTGAAAGGATAAGACACAAAGTAAACAGGAGATTAAAGTGATATGAACATTTTAAAGTCAGAGGAACCGAACGGTGTACGGGCAGTAAGTACTGACGGACTCATCTTTTATGCAGTAATATCACATTACTGTTATGAAGGAAACAATGTTATCTTCAATTATGTCCATTAGAGTGTTTTGGAGAAACCTGATGAATGAAATGTCCACTGTTCACTCACCTATTGACTGTTGTCTGCCCGTGACGTTCCCTGAAGAAACTCTCCGGCTCATTTGCCGTGCAGAGCTCCAGTCTGTTCACCAGCTGGACACTGACTTTATCACTGGGCGAGTTGGTGAAGTCGAAGTCGCATTATTTCTTGTACATTTCTTGGTTCTTGAAAAGAGGACAAACTGATAGGTGCAACAGTGACACCGCAGGATAGTGTTTGCGTCGCAACATCATAGAGACGACGGTGATAAGAGGTTTTTCACCGTGACCTTAAATGTATGAATTTGTTTTTACTCAATGCATAATAATTGGACATCATTAAGAATTTGAGCAATTTGTCGAGTTTGGGAGACATCGGACATCATCTTCAGCCTTTTTGCAGACGATGTTGTCCTGTTGGCTTCACCAAACCAGGACCTGCAGCACGGATATGCAGCTGAGTGTGAAGCGGC
The DNA here is from genome assembly GCA_016785265.1 of Paraplagusia blochii. Classification (NCBI taxonomy): domain Eukaryota; kingdom Metazoa; phylum Chordata; class Actinopteri; order Pleuronectiformes; family Cynoglossidae; genus Paraplagusia; species Paraplagusia blochii. Next base: position 62,008 of record JAFBJS010004775.1, read on the forward strand.
TGGCATGAAAATAAGCACCTCTGAATCCGAGGCTATGGTTGTTGACCGGAAAGGGCGGTCAGCAGCATCCAGGTCAGGGGGACCTTGCCTCAAGTGGAGGAATCTAAGTATCTCGGGATTGTGTTCATGAATGAGAGAAGAATGGAACGTGAGATTGACAGGCGGATCGGGGAAGCAACCACATTATTGTGCTCGCTGTATCGTTCCGTTGTGGTGAAAAAAGCGCTACGCCAAAAGGCGTACCGGTCAATCTACGTTCCTACCCTCACCTATGGGCATAAACTTTGTGTCACAACCGAAAGAACACAATACCGGATACAAGTGACGAAAAAGGTGCTTTCTCCACAGGGTGGCACGGTACTCCTTTAAGCCCTGCGGAAACGGGGAGGATTCGGCGCGCGCCGATTGCTCAGCGCCAGATTCTCATCGTGTGCGCGTACATTTACGTGAGCCACTCGAGGCCGTGAGCAAAATATCGATCGTGCTCGATTTCTCTCGGCTCGAAGTCTTATCGTGTGCGGGCTACGTGAGCATCCCCGTTCGCGCCGGGCTTTAGAGATAAGGTGAAGAGCTCTGTCACTGCTCCTTCACATTGGGGGCAGTCAGTTGAGGTGGCCTGGGCATTTACATCCGATTCCCTGGGTTCTGTCCCTCTGGGTGGAAACCCAGAAAAAGACCCTGGCTAGCTGAACCAACTCTGTTGCCCAGGAACACCTCAGGGGTTTCCCAGGTGAGATGGAAGAGGTGTCAAGGGAAAGGAAAGGCTAGGTATCCCTCCTCTGAAGGGATACTGGCCCCTTGGATGAAGATGGTTGGATGGATGGACGAATGACTTGTTTTGATTTTTCTTTAGTTTTTATACATTTAAAAGTGAAAGTAAAAGTAATACAGTAACAGTAAAAGTATCCTTTACATCAGTGGTGTTGAACTCATCTTTACTGGGGGCCATATCAACAATGCAATTTCCTTGAAGAGCCGGCTGTAATAGGAACATTTGGCCCCAGAGCCTTGAGTTTGTCATATGTGGGGGATTTGAACTGGGGACCCAGATCGCCTGTGGAGTAGTGCGTAAAGACAATGCCATGCTCAGTGGACCTCAGTGGTAACCAGGCAGTTGGTGGATTCAAACTCGGAACCCTCTTTTTACCAGACTCCAGGAACACACATTTTTTTCCACACTGTGGAAAATGTTGCCAAACTGATTTTTATAGATTTTGTCTGGCACAAGCGGTAGAGGTATCCCAAGTTGAACATGACACCAGTGTTCATTTCCAACAAACCCAGGTGTAAACAAACCCCCGTGTTGCTATTGTTTATTTAGGATGTAACTCTAACTCGCACAACGTCTGCGACACAATTAAATAGCGATTAGAGGAAGATTTGTTCTCCCCCTAATACATAATTTATACATTTAATGGTCCAAATAGTTGTATTATTTAACCTTTCAAAGATGATAACTCTCACACTATTTGTGCTGCAAGTTTTGGAGAGACTCACTGGAGTAAATGGGTGCAGACAGCCGCAGTGTTGGAGCCTTAAGAGGCAGGAAAGTGGTACAGAGCAGTTAGCCACAACAATGTCTGTCTCCTGGGTCGGTCTTTCTTTGAGAAAATAAGAAGGGCCGCAGGGTAGGAAAAACAGGTCAATATCACAGTCTTTTTCAGGAAGGAATATTGCTGTACGTGTGTTTGAGTAACATCCTGAGGGGGAATATTGATCAACACTACAGCATGAAAGAGAACGGTCTCACAATGGCTTGAAATTGTTCTTAAATTGCTGTCAAATGAATGCAACTCACATTAGGTTAGGGACATGTGGAGTTAGAAGGGTGAGAGGCCTGCTCGGAATTCAATATGTTGCATTTGCAAATCATTTCAGAAGTTTTCTTTCAGTGTGTGTTTTTTTTTTTTTTTTTTTTTTGAGTTGAACTGGGCTCAACTTTTTAATCGAAGATTGCAGGAGATCAGTGTTTCTTTAACATTTAGACACATTTTTTTTCTGTTTTTCTTTACCATTCTTGTTGTTGCTGGTGAATGGGCCGCTGCCGGGACTAGGACTAGTGTGACCAGGACTAGGGCGACCAGGATCAAAACTTACAACACTGCTGATTTACAACGTCCATTTTGTAACTTTGATTCCCACTGGAAGAACTCCAACTGTGTTAGATATATGTATGTATATATTAGGGGTGTGACGATTCACTCACATAACAATCCGATTCATATCTCGATTCACAGGCTACAATCCAATTCAGGTATGATTCATTAAAAAAAAAAATTTACATGATCGATCCAGTTCAATCCAATTTGGTTTAGTTTGATCCAAACTGATTAATTTGCACACCCCTAATTTATATTTATATATATATATAGTGTTTATTAGGGGTGTGACGATTCACTCACATAACGATCCGATTCATATCCCGATTCACAGGCTACATTCTTATTCAGGAACGATTCATAAAAGATATTAAATAATCGACCCAAAACAAATAATTTGCACACCCCTACTATATATGTCAAGTTTTTCATTGGCCTAACCCTTAGTATTTTTATTTTATTGTATATTTATGCTCTGCTAACATCCATTGCACTGTCTGTCCGTCCAGGACTCCCTGGACAGACATCTCCTGTGGTTCTCCCTAAGGTTTCTACCAGTTTTCCTGGTTTTCCGGTTTACCCGATAAAAGGATTTTTTTTTTTCCCATGGTTAGTTTTTCCCTACCCAGGCTGAGGGTCTAAGGACAGGATGTTACCAACTTTGTAAAGCCCTATGTGACAAATCTAATTTGTAAATGTGGGCTATATAAATAAAATTACATTGATTGATTGATATGGGTGCATGAATAGCCAAGTTCAAAATGCAAAAAGAAAATAAATGATCGTTTTTAATACTGAGAAATGACCGAGCCATTCTTCACTCATCAATATTTATTGGTGCATTAAGTTGAAAAAGTCTAAAAAAAAATACCTCATTGACCAAATATGTCTGATATATAATATGTCAAAACTTTGCTTCATAAAGTTGGTTGGATTTCAAAGCTTGACAGTATCTTGTGGAATGTGTTGATGTCTTCTCTAATAATATGTATCGCTCTACAGCTGGTAAGGCTTGATTTATACCACGTGTCACCAACAGAGGGCCCCTTCAAGGGTACTCAGTTGGACAAAAAACTATTTATTTGATGCAGACTTCATAAAGATACAATAGTGACCACTTTTCTAAAGTGTCACCTCTGCTCAAAGTACACGAAGAGCATTGTTTTAGCCCTTTTTTTGGACTAGTTCTTAGAACATCACCCATGGGCACCTCAAGTAGACCATAGGGGGGGCACCAGGTGCTCTGGGACACCAGGTCAATCAATGCATTAATTTGAGAGATCTGTCATAGATGTATGTGTGTGTGTGTGTGTGTGTGTATATACAGCTTTAGAGAAACATTTCATTGGACAACACAAGCGATACATAGAGAGGCAGACACTGATACGTGCAGATGTGCTGTCAACCCAGCCTGAGGGTGAATCATCTCTGCTGTCCCCATCCATACGTTGCTCTGCTGATGTTCCCTGACATCTTCCATCACTTGGAAGATAACTTGGACTTTGAATCACAGTGTATCCTGGAAATTCTTCCAAAGTCATTTTGTATTCCTGACTGTAGACTTAGAACAAAATGAAGAGGTAAAAAAAAAAAATAATAATAAAGTGCTGATGATTTAAAAACCTAAGCCTCTAGTGGGGGAGTAATTTTCCCTTTGAGAACTCAAACGCTGTAATAATGCTCTCACATAGCTTGGATGGTGTCTCGTTCTTGTAAGGCCTTTTTTTTTTTTTTTTTTTTTTTCCTTTTTCCTCTTTTTCCGAAACGAGGTTTAATGCTTTATCCATTCATCTCAGCTATTATAACGTATTTGGCTGCACCCTAAGCAGCTCCCTGTCTGTTACAGGTAGATCAGCAGGCAAGACAAGCAGAGAAATAACGGTGGAAGGAAGAATAAGAGGGGTTGGAGGGGGGGTCTTCGTCCCTGTCGCCCTATTAATTTGAGGAGAACTAGAAAATGCCAGCAGGATTAAATGTGTTACTCCCACGGGTTTTTTTCCCCTCGCTTTTCTTATTCTTTCTTTCTCTGCAAGTTCAAATTAAAGGATGTGGTGGAGGGGGTGCTGCCGGGTGGGGCAAAGAGGTGGGTGGAAAAAGAGAAAGAAAGGTGTTAATTGCTTGCCAATCGATAATTCTATAATTACTTTGTGACAAATGGCTGGCCCTCAGTGCTAGGCTAGGTTCAAACGCATGGAGAGGAGCTGAGCAGACAGTGGGTGTGGATGTTGAAAGGGATTGGCCATGATCAGGAACGGAAATATTTGCTTTTGTGCCTACAAGCCTGGCCACCCTGGGGATTTGTGACAGGGAATTTATGTCAGGTTAAAACGTGAAGCTGAGCCTCTCCGGGGACAAAGAGCTCGCACACACGTGCATATAATAGCACTCGCATTACGGGGAGAAGATTTGGCTCCACTATATTTAACCTGATGTTTCTTTGCAGGTTAAATGGGTTACAAAATCCCTTCAGTGTGCAGGACATGAGACAATAGCCACTTGAAAAATGAAAGCATATTTTAGGTCTGCTGGCAGATTATCATTTTTGCACCATTAAATTGTCAGAGCGCTTTTTAAGAGAGAGGCCGGCTTTAAAGGGTGAACCTGGAACGAAGGGTTTGGATTTGGAGAGAAGACTTTGAGTCGACTACTGCCTGTCACACTTCACTATCTTCCAATCACAGTTTCATTATGCCAGCCAGGCGTGAAGAGCTGGGAGTCTCTTCTAGCCGTGGGGGGGGGGGGCTTCGGGCCAGACGGCAGGTGGGGCTATGTGCGGACCTGTACAGGTCAGGGCACTGTGACACCTGGCGCCCCCTAGCTGCTCAAAGCTGGATGGTAGCGGGTCAGAGGGGCCAACGGGAGATTGATGGCCCACCTTCACTCAGTGTCAAATCACCTGTCAGCATGCCCCTGGCACTGAATCCATTTCATTCCAAGCCACCATTAACCTTGGACCACTTGGATTCGTTTCCCCTCTCCATGGACCGGGCCTTGCAACCTTTGTCTCCTCCACCTGCCAAACCAAGCATGGGGCTGAACTTTTTCCATGTTCACCAAATGTCCATCATCATCGCCAAGATTTTGGGTGGTAAAAAGCAGATCCTAGATCTGTTCAAGAGGTTTTTGGGGCTTGACATTTGGAGTGGTTATATAAAGAAAACCACTAGAAGGCAGCCTTGTGTATGATGTTCTGTTCGTTATGAAAACTCTGAATTCACCGCAACAGGTGATTCCTACGGACCAAGTCCATTCTTTGTAATTATAGTCCATACTTTGTGTCGTCTTCTTTGTCTCCGAACAGTAGTCCAATGTCCAATAGTACCATGTAGGTTAACAGCACTGTCATGTTAGAAGATCTGTTGAGGCTTCGCAGCGCAACGAAGGGGGCGTACGTAAAGGGGAGGGGCCAAAACGATGACGTCCAGAGCCTCGCTGCCTGGCTGCATCATGTGATTGCTTGGTTAAGAGGTTCAAAATTTGCCGCAAGGTTCTACAACTATAGAACCCCGATAAATCAGTCCACTGATATTATCGAGCCGATATCAGCAACCCTTTTGGTGGGCAGTTGGTGGCCTAATGGTTAAGGAAGTGGACTTGGCCCCCGGTTCGAATCCCCCTACCACCAAGTTACCACGGAGGGCCACTGAGCATGGCACTGTCCCCACTCACAGCTCCCCAGGCACTCAAAGCTGCCCACTTTTTTTTCATCGATATTCAAAATCCGATGCTGCAAAGCCGTGGTCTCATAAATATAAATGTATGTTTAATGTGTAATTTCACTATAACTTTCTATAATATTGAATTTGTGTGTTTTATGTTGTACACAGTTTTTTATAGAATGCCGTTAGTCTGGTATCACACTAACTCAGGGGAAATCACCTGCATGTATCGGTTCATATCGGTAACGGCAATATCGGTTAATATCGGTATCGGTAAATGTTAATATCGGATATCCTTACCTACAATTACATAGATGAATTGTTGTGGAACATAGGTTTCACCAAACTGTAGAAATTGCATTGAAACAACACCAATGTTGTTTCAATGCATTCAACTCATGCTCTGTTTGGTTGCCCATCCCTGTCAATCCAGATTTAGATACTGTACTTATCACCCATCTATAGATAAAGCGAGGCCATGAGCAGATGTTTGATCATTTCACAGGCCTATAAAAGGCCGATTGGGCTGCCACTGTCCTCTGTAATATTGATTGATGGTGGACAGGTGGGATCCACAGCGATGTTTATTTATACAGTCTGCGGCCAGCCCACCATTACAAACCACAGGACTGACATTGCTGAATGTTCAGTCATCTGGATGGACCGAAATATGTTAATGAAGCCAGGTAGCCCCAAGGACAAATAAAAACATTTTTGTACTTCAGACTTTTATTTCAGCGATATTTGTTGGCATTCCGTGCTTGTTTTAGGACCGCCATGGTGATTCCAGTACCCCGGTTTACCTCCGTACTGATTCATTATTCACCGTACTCCGTTCCCTGAGGCAGGCATAAATTGGATCCAATAATGAGAGACTGTAATGATTGTCTTTGCATTTTTAAGTCTTGATTTTCAATTATATATATCGCTGAAATTATTGTTCTGGATGCTGTGCGTTGTGGTGTTTAATTGATCCTCTTTGTGGAAATTAACTCGGCGTTTTACTGAGCATTCAAGGGAAGCCAGGTTTATGACTAGGGTTTATGCAAACATTACCTTTCATACCATACAATCAACAATCTTTCATAGTTTTTTTTTTTAATTAATACAGTACACCACAGAATTATTTATTTAATTTAAGCCAGTGCTCTCTAAATATTGTCAAAACATAAAACTGTGGGTCAAACACTTCTGCTAAATGTGCATGGCATATGCTACTTGTACGTTGTTAAAATATAAAACAATAGCCTGCCAGAATAAATCGATGCAAGCTTTGGTTAGCCAGATTACAGAGTTTAGTAATGATTTGATTTTTGTTATTTTGGGTTTGTTTTTTTAACAATTGCAGGGTAGAAGTCTTTACATCTGCCATCCAAGACTAACCGACACATGGTATAGTACCAGCTGCTGATACCATGTGTTGTTTAGTCACTTGCTTATGTCAACACTAAAATTATTGGTAGTCTACTTTTTACTCTAGTAGTGACACCCAACGTATCTAACTACCCTCTCCTTTAAAGGTGTTGTCTAATAATGTGCTTCCACCTTTAAAACAGAGGGTAGGAAGATATTATGGTTGTTTCACTTCTGTAAAAATATGCTACCACCTTTGAAAGAGAGCTTAGGAACGGGAAAAACTTCGGATATGGTTATACATTTTTGTTAAAGGTAGGAAAAACCTTCAAATGCGGTCATACATTTTTGCTACAGGTAGGAAAATACTTCAGAACAACAGCACCTACATTTTTGGTTGACATAGTCCACATAAAATTGGCTTCTAAAGTCAGTTCACCTGCCATGATTGGGAGTTTGTAATTTATTTATTTTTTTTATTTTGTTTTTTTCCAAATTGCTGGGTAGAAGTCTCTACCACTGCCACCAAAGACACATGGTATCGTACCAGCCCCTCTTGAACCTTCCTGCAAGTGGCAAGACCGTTGTAAGGAGCCAACTAGCCTAAACATGGTTAGATCTTGCGTAGGTGGTGAGCCCTGTTGTTCTACACCAGTGACGGAGATATTGCCTCTGGGCCAAATTGCCATATTTATTGATTTCATTCATTATTATTTGTTCTTAAGTCATAATCATAATGTCAAGGTTCAAAATCTGAAGCCAAACGTGGAAAAATCAAGATTAGCTGCACGCCTTCTACTTCAGTGACAAAGGACCGTAGAGTGTCCACACCCTATAAGACCCTTGAATAGTAAATTCTTCATTCCATTCCAATTATCAAAGCTTTAAAGAATCCAGTGGTCGAACTTGGGCTGTCTCACCAAGCATGTCTTCTGTTCCACTGAGCACACAGTAGCTTAGGGATCAGCCTGTGTCCCTGACAGGAATGTGTGTTACTGAGTGTTGGCCTGTCCACTGAGCAGAGCTGCGGGCCTCAGATCAGTGGCATTGGCTGGCCCACGGGTTGTTCTTTATGGCTGTGTCGCTGAGTGGCTGGCTTTACGCTATGCACACGGCAGCCTTCCAGATGGATGCTGGGACAGTGGAGGCCACAGGGCTGAAAATCCCATCAAGCAGCAGTTCCAGGCCCTTGCACTGAGAAGATGAAGCGCACCGGCACGCCAGGGGACACGGGCCAAACCCTGCTGCACCTCTATCAGTCCCCAACTTTGATCCCGTCTTGCCCCTTTTCTCCCCAACCCACATCCTTTTCTTTCCTTTTTTTTTTTTTTCTCTTCCCTTTTACAGGAAAAGACCCCGAGCCCAACCAGCCAGAATATGAAGTGCGGCCCTCAGGGTCTCTGGCCTCCGCTTGTTAAATAAAGGAGCTGACTGGCTGATTGATAGACCCTCAGCAGTCCCTACACCTCACATGTTTCCAGGTTCACCGCCTCATATATGAATCCTTTGTTGGACTGGCTTGCCTTAGCGTTTGTTAAATGCTGTGTTTGATGGATGGCACCAATTTTCCTCTCAAACCTAGATGAGCCACCTAAGCACCTCTCCCCTCTTCCCTCTCCCTGATTTCTTCCCAGGTAAACCCTAAGATCATTTGGGGACAGGAGTGCTCCAAAATGGTATCAATCAAACAAGCTGGTGCGCGTCTGTAGCTGCAAAGCAATGTTTCAATTATGCATCTGTTCTGCAGTGCTTGACATTTTGTTCAACCCCGTAAACTCACTGAGGCAAAGAGGCAGAGCCCTGCCTGCTATTATCGCCTTAATTTTACGATTCACTTTTGAATATCTGTTGCCGTCTCTCTTGAACTTTGAAGAGTTGCATTCGGTGAACTCAGTGATCCAAACCTTTAGCACAACAAACGTCTGCCCTTCATTTATTTATTTTTTATTATTATTATTATTATTATTTCAAGGTACAGGTCCTAGGGTGATAACTGTGTACAATCACTGTACATGGTTTACCTATTTTATTTAAAGAGTAAAAGTATTATTTATCAAAATAAAATGTATCAATTGACCATATCTGTCGTGATAAGTAACTAATTACTGCTAATTTTGTATGTCATATGCTCCTTGAACTTTGCTAGCTTGAAATATAGCTTTTGTGCCACATTATGGAGTTTAATCAATTGATTTTTGTTTCGATATCATGGGGTAGAAGTCTCTACAACTGCCACCCAAGACACATGGTATTGTACCAGCCCTTCTTGTACCTTCCTGCAGGTGGCGAGACCACTGTAATGCACCCACTGCCCGAAACATTATTCGATCTTGCCTAGGAGGTGATACCCTGGAGTTGTAACTAATTATATATTACACAAGGAAGAATGGGCTAATGGGGCTGCAGCCCCGGGCCTCACCACCAGGAGGACCTTAGGTTGCTGATGTCAAGTGAATAAAATTAGTTGTAGTCTACTTTTAACTCTAGTAACACCCAACATATCTAACTACCCTCTCTTTTAAAGGTGTGTGATAGATATTGAAGTAGTTTGAGATCCACAATAATGTGCTTCCACCTTTAAAACAGAGGGTAGGAAGATATTATGGTTGTTTTACATCAATAAAAATATGCTACCGTCTTTAAAAGAGAGCTTAGGAATGGAAAAACTTCAGATATAGTTATACATGTCCGCTACAGGTAGGAATAAACTTCAAATATGGCTATACGTTTTTGCTACAGGGAGGAAAATATTATTGGTAGGAAAATACTTCAGAACAACAACATCATTAAATTAAAAAAAGATAAATATTCTATATGCTAAACTGTGGCAATAGGTATCCTCGTTACTAAATGATTGGCCTATGTTTCAGTCACTCATTCATCTTTATCTATCTGTAACCGAGTCGCAGGACCCGCAATCTCCACAACTGCCACCCAAATCACACTGTGGGCCTTCCTGTGGGTGTGCATGTTCGGAGCATCTCAGCATCTCAAACCCAAAGCATTGCAGGCCCCAAGTCCACTTCCTCAAACGCTAGGCCTAGAAAAACTTTATCCCAACTTATATTGAGAGTGCTGAGTGTTTATCTGGTTTTCTCCGAGACTATAATTACTTTTCAGAGCAATACTACATTAGGGATAATTTTAGAACATTTTAGGACAGTGTGTTCTGTGAATGTGGTTAAGAAGTGGAAAATATTGAAGTGCACTTACAGAATGTTACTGTTTCATGAGGCCCAGTTTAGAAAATAAAATATATATATTTTTAAATATCAAGCTTTCAGCCAACACTGGTGGTCTGCCCCTGTAATGCCAGAGGCATGCTCCGAAATACACAAAGGCGGCAGAGGAGTGTCAGCCTGATGCAGTGCAGCAAGCAGACAAGTGAGAAAGATAAACAGATGTGAGATCGGTCTCCCGGGCGTTGGGTTCATTTGTTACCTAGCGAGGACAGACATATTCCTGTCAGACAAGCCATGGCTGCAGCAGATGCGAGGTCATTCTAGTTACAGGGTAAAAATCTTGGGTTAAGGACAAAGATTCGCACTTCACACATGAGACGGCCGTGGGGCTTTATTTCCCCTGTGGTCACACGATACAGAAAATTGCCATTCAGAGTAAAGCAGCAAGGGATAAAAAAAAAAAGTAGCTGCAAAGTCATTTGGTTTTTAATAAAAGTGAAGCTTATTCATCTCTGTTTGTCTGTTGAAGAGAGAGTGAAGAGTTTGAATATAGAATTAGCTGGTGTTTATCTGTGATCATTTCAGTCAACAGGCTTATGCATATAGAATATCAGAAGCTGTTGCTACAACTGCTATTAGTTGGCATTAAAAGTTATTATCTCAACATGTTAATATTTGCATCGGTGGAGTGGTGCGGCTGCACATTTGTGCATATTTAACATTTTATTTTCATTTGTTCAACATCGGTCTTTCCAGCATTGTCCCCCACACTGCAATACTGAGCATGTGTGTGTGTTACTGGAAAGGACAGAGAGCAGACAGACTCATGGAAGGATATGAGGAGGTACTTGAGACACACTGGCTCCTAACCAGAACAACTGCTGTCTCTTTTCCGCAGATGGACATACAGGTGGGCTCACAGGTGGGAAATAAAGCTGGGGACAGGAGAGTGTCTGCCAGTTTTTATCCTGTGTGGGCGCGTGCGCGTGTGCGAGTACACAACATCTGGAACGACTACCGTGTCATGTCAGGGAGGAGAATTCATCAATGAAGCTACAGTGCACCCTTCTGGACACCTGCAGCACCGCAGAGTAAGGGGAAATGTTTTGAGCTGTATCTCTCTATGCACTTACCTTTTAAATAAATTCTTGTTTAATTGGTTTTTGATTTTTTTTTTTTTCATAACAAAGCAGGCTATCTTAATCACCCCAGCTTTAATTGCTTTTAAACAATTAGTAAAAGGGCAATTTTACTATAACGAATAAGCAGATGCATCGACTGTTACCTTCTAATTTAAAATACAATTATATTCCCTCTTATTGTGGATGCCGAAAATGTGTCAATCCACCTCTGAGGAGTGAAGCCGTTGCTCACAAGGCTCCTTACATACATTATTTTCCCAGTCTATAAAAATGGGCAAAACCGAAGAGTATGATTGCAGAAAGCAAACCAACAAATAGTATTGATCCTAGCAACACAGTGACAGCTAATCAATGAATGTATGTCCTCCCAGCACGGGCAGCAAGTCCAGATCGATTCTGAATAAAAAGATGAGGCGTTGGCCAATAAAGCCAAATAGTTCTGAACCATGTCCCATTGTTGTGAAATGGAATAAATTCCCCAAATACAGGAAGGATTGACCGCAGCTGTGAGGAAAGGTACAGCTGGCCCATTAGAAGTCAACAATCATTTCTCGCGCTGTAATTCCTCTAAACATTGTTGCTATTATCGTGTACTGTAGGGGTCGTCCTTCCTAATCTGTGTCTGGCAATGCGCTTTTATATCAGCTGATCTCTGGCCTCACATCATGAACCTCCAGATGATTTATTGATCTGACCACAGGCTTCAAATGACCCACACAATTGTTTCATCAGCTTGTCATTATTGCCCCATGATGAGCCAGGTATCAAAAAGTTAGAAAAGTCTCCCACGGGCGCCTTCTTCAATGTGGTTTTGATGGGCACATTAGTTTTCATATATTGCAAACTCATGGGAGGTTATAGGTTGCTATTGGCTGCTGATTGCATGCTCAGAATACTGACCTGTCTGTATTGTATTTTCACTGTCGTGTTTTATTTGTTTGTGCTAAACATAAAATGTCTTCCAAAGATTAGCGTTTTTATTTTTACTTAGAGATTCAATTAGGATAATCATATTTAATTCTAAGTTTTGAGAAATCACTGCTGAAAGAAATTCATGAAGTCAAATGTGTTTATTTTGCAACTGCAGGACATTGATCTAAACCAGGCATAGGAAGCCCCGGGGTCCAGAAGCAACTTTTTAATCTGGCCTGTCATGCGTCTCCAAATTTTATCATTTTTATTGTGAATTTATTCCTGCCTTTTTCCTGCAATGCCCATGTTTTCCCTATTGGGCATTTAGAAGCATTTTAGGATTTAGCGTTTTAGTATAATTTGTTTTTCCGACTCAGTCCCCTATACAATTGTGGGGACTATTGTGGATGATGTCAAACTTGCTATCACAGGAAAATATGGTACTGATTGCCCATGCAGCTGTGCTACCCTGTGTTTGTATTTTCTAAAATCGACTTCTCCAAGAAGACCGGTTGCTTTCAACTAAACTTTTTGGATACAAGACAATAAGATGTTGTTTAAAAGCTACTGACAAGGCAGTGAGGTATTAAGCAAAGCCTTGGGGTAGATGCTCTTGTCAATAATAATTTTTTAAATACTTGTGTGACGAATTTATTGTTTTTCAAATGGCCATTTTGTACCTCAAAAATGTGCTTTAGCTTAGTGTAAATTCTGTGAGTGACCAACTGCCTTCAATCTATTTGGAGAACACGATAAATACACTTAACTTATGAGTTGTACCTTTAAAAAGATCCTAGTTCCCTGAACAGAAGGGTGTATTTTTACAATCAGTAATTTTTTTTGCTGACTTTATTTTTATTTACAAGCAAAAAAACACACAAAGAAATCACTTTTGTTAAAATACAAATCAAATACTTTCAGTTCCAAATTATGGCTATCCCTTAGTCACATTCAAAATGCTGTTAGCCTCTACCACAGTAAAACGATGCCAACATGGCACATTGGTTTCAAAAACCTCATCGGCCCGAGCCAGCTTCCGGGTCTGGTCATTAACCCACAGACAGAATCAGCCGCGGTGTTTAGCCCGGCACAGATGCTGTGCGAGAACTGCTAATAATAGGTGTTGTTGTAATGACACGACGCCCAGAGGCACAAAGTCCAACGAGGTCAACGTGGCACTGGCATATCCACACATGCCGCAGAGTTTAGTAAATAAGGCAGAGATTGAAACAAAAAGAAAAACAATGCATGCAACGTTCAATCTTCATTGCACTATATATAACAATTTTTAAAATCATGCATTTCCTTAACGCTTCACAATCAATATTATTTGCATGGTTGTTATTTTTAAGTTTTACTTCCAATTTTTTTTTTGTTTCAGAAAAAAAATTTACAAAATATGAAACAAATGAACATTAATACAGCAAAGGCATTACTGAAATGAAAAAAAATATATAATTTCACTGATAAAACAAAGTATCATTCAGAAGTATCAATATTAGATAGTACCATTACTCTACATTCAGAGTAAGTAAAGCACGTTTGAGCGACGGTTCCAAAACAATCCAGCTAGAGAAATGTGTTACCTGAGGTAAAGCATCAAATATTTAGTGCCTTGGAGAATAGAACTTCATCTAGGCCACTGGTTCCCAAAGTAGGGAGCAGTGGCCTAAGGTGGACATGTTTATTTGTTGTACAAATAAATGTTTTCTCTATGAGGTAATTGCAATAATTTGTAAATGTATTAATTCATATGAATAAGCAGGATTAAACTCATAATGCTAGCTTCAAACACAAGTGCTGCAAACAAAACTGGAGCTTATGTATATGTTTGTAATGATTAACCTTCAACGTATTTAAACTGACGAATGAAGCATTAAACCAAACTTCCTGAGATAAATCCGGAGGCAGTGCCGGAGCCATAATCGTCACTAGTGTTTTTTGCGGCCCTGGTTTTATCTATAGATTCACTGCCTTACCAGTGTCCAACACAGGAATCCATGAATGGTTTTGCTTCTTGTCTCCTAAAAGTTGCTGGACGCAAAAAAAAGGTTCGCTGAGAATAGATTCATGTTAAAAGAAAATTAAATATGCACTGCTACATTTAGTTTACAAATTAAATATATAACCACGTAATGCTTGGTGGCAATTATTGCTGAACAAAATCACAGTTTAATTTTCCCTTTTGACATGTATTTCATGAAGCCGACGAAATGAGACTATCCAGCGTTTGAAAGATTAATTACACATTCTTCCTTGTCTGGATGAAGGCCTTAATTTATAAGCATTAATCTTCCTGTCCTTTACTTTGACACAGGCTCTCTATTTTTCATACATCTATTTTGCTTGTTTAATTTGATTTGACGCGTCTTGTAGCTTATTATGAAAAGAGTATTCAACTCTAATTAAACATTTTTTAGTTTGTTAAAACTACCAAATGAAAAGGTATCACCAAACTCTGCCAACGTGATGAAAAAAAAAGAAAAATCAGAGAAATGTAAAGTAAAGCGTTTTAAAATCTGCTTAAAATGTGTGCACATTAAATAAAATCTTCATAAATGATCCATAAAATACTTTCAGTAGCTCAAACGTAAAAGCTGAATTTAACAAGATTCACAGGTTGGTGATCAAATGGACAAAACAAACGACGTCAAAACAAACTTCCCTTTTCGTTTCTACACCCAAACAAAATAAGCAATTTCGTCCAGGTCTACTGGGTAATCCGTGAGATGATGTGGCTCCTTGATATCGAATCTTTCCCCTTTGTAACTTTTCCAACGACCTGCAGGGAGATAAATGTCTCGCTCCTGCTTTCCTGGCTCTAAGACGGGTGCTACCATGAGGTCATCACCGATCAAGAACTGGGAGTCAATTTTATAGGCTGTTTCATCACCTGTGGCGATCCACCACAAAGGTCTTATGATTGGGTCCCCAGTGTCCAGCACCTCGCCAGCCAGTTCCAGGACCCGAGGTGCCACAATACTCTCATGGAGGGCTGTGTATTTCCTAGCAATTTCCACCACCTCGTTGTCATATTCCCAAGGTGGGATGGAAAACTGCATGGACGGCATGAAGGCTGACAGCTCTAGCCAGCGGATATAAAGTTCACGATCGGGTAACTTCCGATTTCCATCTGTGCCATTAAAATAGGCATTGCCTCCAATCATGTCTGGTAGAATGAACTGGTAGCCGAGAATACTAATGGTGAGCACAGTGGGAATAAGCGATTTGAGCCCCAATTCATAACCCCACACAGAGTCTCTGTCAATTGGTCTGAAGAAGCAGGATATGTTCTGGGACTGGTAGCCGCTCCGTAGCTCGGCTCTATCATTGTAGGGAATTGCCATTTCTGTGTACCGTCTGGTGAAAAAACTTGGATCTCGAATGGGAGTTCTTGTGCTGAATTTCCACGGTAAGTAGTTTGTCTCTCCCGCATCAAATTTAAAAGATGACACTCCATACCTGGAGCGAAGTGAACGCAGCTGGGAGGAAAACCAATCACGTGCCGCGGGATTTGTGAAATCTAAAATGCCGCCTATGCCATTCCACCAGCGCACCAATGCCGGCAGGTGTCCCGTGGGCTCCCTGACGAACAGCCCTCGCTCCACACATGTGTGGAAGTTTTCAGAGTCATAATTGACAAAAGGGTGAATCCAAAGTGACACGAGAAATCCATCCGATTTCAGCTTTTGAAACATAGCAGAGGGGTCAGGAAACTTTTTGGGGTCGAATTCAAACTCTCCGTAGCGACTGGTGTAGCGGTCATCAAGTTCCAGGTGGCTGCAATTGAAGTTATACTTCCGTATGTTGGAAGCAAACTCCAAGAATTTCTCTTGATCAATGTTAGTCTTATGTAAGGCCCATGTTGACCAAATTGGATGTTGGAACATGGCTTTAGCCGGCACTTTGTTTGGTTTGTTGAAGTACCTTCGTACCATGTACTTGTGTATGGACGTAACATCTGAGCCCACACAGACTCTGTAGCTGAGTTCTGCACACGGAACTTCCCCAGGGTTGGGCTTGAAGGGACTGTCACTGTATCGAGCTTGGAAATACATGGTCTTCTCTGTGTCATTCCAGCCAAGGTGAAAGGGGACAGAATTATTGATCTTGATTGCTGTAGCATTTGACGAGAGCCAATAACTTTCCAGTATTCCACCAAACTCATTACGGTTTGAATAGATGTCACTGGTAACAAAGGGTTTGGGTGCTTGCTGTCCAGAGATGGATATGGGCCAGTGCTGAATGGCGGACACTGCTCCACCGTACCAGTGTGCAAACTTGTATGTCATGGCATGCATCACAGAAATGTCAGGAACCAGTTCCTCCCAGCGCACACGGTAACACTGAACGGTGTCCTTGGGTCGCACGGTCTCAATGAAGAAGTTGAGTTTTCTGTCAGTTGTGCGTGAACAACTCAGAAGCTCTCCCTCTTTGGAGCAGGAGTCCAAATCCAGGGTCCCAGATCTGCCAAAAATTTTTACTAGTTAATCCATATATACTGTTTCAGCAGTGTGTAAAGCTAAATTTGTATAGTTACACGTTTAGAAATGTATAGCAACAATTCCTATCTTCTTTTTCTTCTCCTTTCCGCTTGTCCCTTTCTCAGGAGTTGCCACAGGGAGTCAACAATTTCAATCTGTCCTCTGTATCTTCAACTCTAACTCCATCTGCCTCCATGTCCTCCCTCACTGCATCCATCAATCTCTTCTTTGTCTCCTTCCTGGTAGCTCCATCTTTAGGATCATTCTTCTATCAATATAACCACTGTCCCTCCTCTGAGCATGTCCAAACCATCTTAATCTAAGCAAGACCTGGGCAAACTAATGCCCGGGGGCCAGATGCGGCCCATTTGGGATTTTAATTGGGCCCGCCCAACTTGTCTAAATAATACTTTTAATTTATATTATTATTATACTTCTAAATTTTCCCTGAAGAGCCTGCATTTTCCCAATGGTTGGTCTTGCAGATGCTAAAAGCATTTGAGCATTTAGCCTTTATTCAATACGCTTGAATCATTACGCTCATCATTTATCTTAGTTTACAAAAATACTCTTCTTTCTGATCCTGACCTGGCCTGTGACTCAGGTTTTAGTACCACCTATGGCTCGCAAGTCAAAATAATTGCCCATGCCTGAACCTAGCAATAATTACTTTGGCAAAATATTGAGATAGAAATAATCGATAATCCCACTTAGTACTCATTTGTACATCTGATCACACTACGTCCCCAGCCTTCTCTGAACCCAAACCCTGACAGCAACCTGCAACTAAATCTGTTAAATGAGAAACCTCCCTGTATGATTTATCTATTTTACCCTTTTCTATCCATAAATGGTCTTGTCAACGCACTGTAAGGTCCGTATCTCCATTATCTAAACACGCATTCAACATACTAACCTGAAATCCATTCTGAAAACAATGGAGCCTCCCTGGTTGCGGATAATATAGCCATCTTTATTCAGGTCCAGCAGCTGAGTCTTAAGCAGCTCGGCTTTGCGTAGGGAGGCAATGTAATAACTCCATGCAGTCACTGCTGCAATTACCAGCACCAGGCCGATTACTCCAGCCCCGACTAAGGGTCGGGTGTCCTTGCTGTGTTTCTGCTTGGGGATAACATCTGTAATTGTGCCCCCTGCTCCTCCTGGCACCACTTGGTACATGACTTGAGCTGTTCAGTGTGCAAAAGAGAAGTAATTTTCATGTAAATGTTTTCAGTGGAGCCTATTCTACCACAGTTGTTGTCTGAAAAAAAAGAGACAGTTTAAAGCAGATTATAGAAAGTCAAGCTGAGGATAAAAGCAGCATCATCTTTTCTCCGTTTTTCTTTTACAAAATGTCTTTTATATCAAGTCATTAGCAAATTGGCAAATAGTGCAAAAACCATTGTACTACGCTGTTGGGAATATTTACGTTAATTAAAATCAAATCAGCACCTTTTTCCTGTTCAATTGTTTTTCCCCGTCTGCCTCTGCAGTTCCCAGCCTCCAAAACATTTCTAGCATCATGATGTGTGTTATGCAGCGGCATAAAACCTTAGGGCATAAAACTGTCAAAATGTAAACTTTAAAGACGTGTTTGAGATTTAACGGAACAAATCTACTACCAGTCAACTATAAGAAGAATAATAGCCATCCCCGGCAGTAATTCTAAGGTATGAGTGCTGAAAGAAGACTTATTTGTATGTAAGGAAGCGAGGATATTGAAAAGGAGCTTTGGCCTTCAAGTTGTGCCAATGAAAGGAGAGAAGGGAAGCATACTAAACTCTGTCCTCCCTCGTATAGGACTTAGAAAATTGAACATTGTTCAGATCTACCTCATAACAGACCCAACACAATAAAACAGTCCCTGCACAGAACGAGATCACAGATCTCATATTTTTTAATATAAATATCCTCTACATATACCATCATCTTCCCTTCAGAAAATAGAACATTAGGTTGAAGGAAACATTCTTTCCTTACAGCTTGGTTCTAGTCCCAAATGCTTGCTATTAATTGGCAATCTAGTTGACTGATGTTTTGTTAAATTCTCCTGTATATGTATTTTCTCCAATAACAAGGGTGATAACGAGACCATCATTAATTACCGGTAATTGAACTGTTGGATCACACAGGCAACAGCAGAGATATTCAGGTAAATAAGACTTGAGTCTTATCCATTCCTATTCTTTTGCTTCTCCGTTGCCAGTCCCTCTGGCGCCACCCAAATCGCATTGCACCTTACTGTGGGTGGTGAGCCCACAAGAAGATAAAGTATGTGGGTCGGGACAGTGCTATGCTCAGAGCACCTCAATGGCAACCTGGCAGCTAATGGATCGAACCTGAAGCCCTGGAGACCCAAGTCCGCTCCCTTAACCACTAGGCCACCACTGCCGAACTGTAAACTAAAAACAAAATTTAAACTATATACTGTGTAAAACTAATTTGTGTGTCACATCCAAAATATAGTTTGAAGTAGTAAATACAAGACTGTTTAGATGCCTCTACTCCATAACATATAAATACATGTAACTGATGTTAATAATTATATATAACAAATATTGGTAATGGTTGTGTAATGAAAAAAAAAAAACTTTAGATTTATGGTGTGTGGCTGGTGTGTGTTTGCATGCGATCGGGGGACTGTTGCATATCTGCTTTTTCAGTCAATTTGTTATCTGTTCAGTCATGGACGGAAAGTAAACACAAAAGTGCTGATAAAGCCGATGAGGGTGTCTGAGAAGGTTTGACTCGGTACAGTGCTTGAGTGATTGAGTGTTTGTCCCTATTGTTTACAGCCTGGTAAATGCATTTTCCTGTATGAGGTCGGTTTCATCAGAGTCAGTAGTTTACATATCGGTCAGTTGTTTTAGGATGCAGTTTTGAAAGTCATGTGGTGACTGTATTAACTTAATATAAAATAAAACATGTAAGACACATACTGTATATTCAGCAACATTGCTGTAAATAGCAGTAACATAAGTTAAGACTTACACGGGCCGGTCGTAAAATTTTCCTACCCAAGTTAACTGTGCAATTTTCTGCTACCTGACCGACATACAAGGTAATTTTTTTGTCACTAAGCTGTGGCAGATAAATACCCCTTGATAAAATAAAATTTCCGGTGTTCTGAAATATTTTCCTACCTACAAAATCTTCCCAATCTTCAAACTGTGCATGGGCACAACAAGAATTTCTCAAGGGAACACAGCCTATAATTTTCTGCTACCGGACCGGTTTAAAAAGATAGAATCTTGTATCAATGATGCGTCATTTTGAGTTTATTGTTGTTGTCTTCACTGAGAAAATATTTCCGAATCAAATATAGTTGCATTATTGATGATGGAATCCTAGCCACTCTATTGTTAAGTTATTTTGTTGATATGGATATGGATCAAGTAATAGCCAGATGGGGCCAAAAGGAAACGATTATTCCTCTGCGGCCCAGCACCAATTCAACCACGGAACGGTACCGTTCCTCAACCCAGTGGTTGGGGACCACTGAATTAAGTTGTTAATACAGAGTGAGTCCCTTAGAAGCGTTCCTATTTAACTGTCAGAGACTGACCTGAGACCAGGCCATATCGCTGCACTTTTACATAGCTGGAGGATGATGTTATTGTTTGTAAACGGTCAGCCAATAGGGTTGCATAATTTCCTTTACAGAATGAAGACAAAGGTCTGAATTGTGCATGTTAAACTAATCATTACTAAATGGTGTCAGTGACCAGTGACGAAAAAACAACCTAAACTAGAAATTTCCCCACAAAAAATATAAAGGTACAAACCAGCTAAGAACTTTTAGTGAGCTCAAAAATAAGTATTTTTTTCTCATATCTACGCGAGTGTAAATGTGAAAGTTTACAATGTGAAAGTTTACAGTGTACGTGTTTACAGCAAGTTCATAATGTTCAGTGTACTGTACATGTAAACGTCGCGGTTTGTTGAACAGATACTAAGATAGAAACGTTAAAATAAACTGCACTGTTGAGTAACGCTTGGGAATGTAAATATAACATAATTAGTTTCAGTAGTCACTTGTTTAACAGTGTAACTGTTGTTACTTACCGACCAGGAACTGTAGCGGTGCCTCCAGCCACCACTTGTTTGCTACAGTTCTTAAAAGGGGAACCCAGTGGATTCGAAGTCTTCAGTGGTTTATGAGTAGGCGGTAACCGAACTAACCCGATGTTTCTGACCAAGTTTCACATCCTTATTAAAAGACTTTTTACGCTATTTAACCAGTAGAAAAACAAGCGCGATCGAATAATTTGTCAATTGTTTTTCCGCAGTCAGCTCAAACTGAGAGTCATTTTCCACTGTCCCAGCACGACACGCTGTTGCGTAAAGTGAGAAAGTGATCAAAAACGTGAAGCGTAGAACTTCCTGTTTTCAAAATAATACGCAGGGGGCGTGCGTTTTTGAGAACCACAACCGTTTCCTTTCTGACGAATTATAGACTGTATGTTTTGCACTCTCGACTACAGACTTTTATACTTTAAACTAATTTCTTTAGCTCTAATTAGGCTCATATTTTGCTTTATTACTTTGGTAGGTGACAACAGCATTGACAACTGATTAATCTACTCATCGATGATTGATGACTGGTTGATTGATTGATTGATGTACAGCCGGAAACAACACTGATAACTTCACTCGTTCTGATAGTTTACTGTCATGCATATACAGACATTACGGTCTTTCAGTCAACAGACTGTCTCAGCACAACCAGTTTAGTTTCTAGATGTTTACTTCAAAATAAAAGCTCTCCTCAGGCTTTTTAAAGCCCGAACCAAAACGTTTGACCAAGATAGTCATTTACTTTCAATTCTTATTTCAATTATATTCAACCATACATTTACACTGACTGTGTACTGCCACTCTGTGATTGAGTATCAACAGTGTTTTAGTGTCTGTCAGTTTTTATTTCAACCTGTAACATTCAATACAGAAGCACATAAAGAAAGTCATCTCCCTAATAGTGGAATAAAACTTTAATAATATACACAGATACACATTAGGGATTTGCAGCTCATTCAAGCCCCTCATGCCAAGACCTTTGCTGCTGCTGATTAAGTACTTAACTGCAAAAGTCTCCACACAGTGATAATAGCGGCGAGAGTGCAGCATACAGTTACATTATTCATCCTTACACCTTGTCTCACAGGGTTAATTAGCAGGGAATTAAACAATAGTGAAGTTAATGATCCCTCTTTTTGTTGGCGGCGCCCCCCAGCTCCTCACCACTGCCACCAATACCACCAAGGACCTCTGCAGGCCCCTAGTCTGCGCTGTGTAACATGGTGCTCTAGCAGTGAGGCAGGCACTCAGACACAAACTCAGGGTGTATGATGTAGTGTCCAGCCTGGTGAGGCTTTACCACATGGAAGCAGCTGTAGCAGCCACTATTAAAGAAAGCAGACACATTCATTAGTCTTCAGTGGACAGGAGGAGTTAAAAGGAGTAAAAAAAAATAACTTGTTTATTTTTATATGTACCTGTAATCCAGAGAGCTGTTAGAGTGAGGCCTGAAATAGTGGCTCCTCGGGAACTTGCGTTGTTCTGCCATTTGGTTGCCAGTTTGAGGTCTTGTCTGAAGTTGACCGTTCGCATATTGTCTGTCAAAGATGCAACATGTTTTTTTGTTGGTTTGTTTTTATGTTTGTAATATATATATATATATAATGTAAAAGGTTATCTGTGATCAGCTTCAGGTGAAGAGAACGGTTTACAGAACGGTTGTGAGACCACCCATGATGTATGGAGTGGAGCAGACCTGGGCAAACTATGGCCCGAGTGCCGAATGTGGCCCATTTGGCATTTTAATCTGGCCCGCAAAAACTTGCCCAATAGAGAGCATAATACGGCTTAAAGCAATTTTACATCAAATTGATCTTAGTTCTTGCAAATTCTTCATCTATCTGCTTTTGTCCCGATGTCAAATTTGACCCACAGGTCAAAATACTTGCCCACCCGTGGATTAGAGACGCTACCAATCGGCAAGACAGGGGGCAAAGCTGGAGGAGTTAAAGATGCTGATTAAAGATCAGTTAAAGATGTCTTTTGGAGAGACAAGGATGGACAGGATCAGGAATGAGGTCGTTAGAAGGACACCACAGACAAGAAGGTTTGGAGAAAAAGCAAGGGAAGACAGATCGAGAAGGTTTGGACATGTTCTGAGGAGGAACAGTGGATACATCGGTAGAAGAATGATCCTAGAGATGGAGCTACCAGGTAGGAGACAAAGAGGAGATTGATGGATTCCGTGAGGGAGGACATGGGGGTAGTTTCAGGCTAGAAGATACAAAGGACAGGGTGAGATGGAAAAGGTTGATTTATTGGGGCAACCCCTAAATAAGGCAGAAGACAAAAGGAGGCCAAGAAGTTGGATCAGATTTCACTTTCTCACCTTGGTAAATGTGCTGACAGTGGATGAAAGTTCTTCAAATAATCCATTCGTCTGTAAATACAAAACAAACATCTTTATTTTGTAACCATCGCCATGGAAGAGTGTATTCATATCGTCTGAATGGATTATTGTCAACCTTTGTTGTTGCTTTAAAGATTTGAGCGGCTGAATGTCACTGTGGTGGAGCTGCAGTGTCTTCAGTTTGTCACCAGAGGGAGCTATGTTGAGATGAGGCTTGAGATATGTTTTTCCTGGCTGTGCAGTTTTTGCACAAAGGTCAGGGCCAGTTGTAGCTGGAGTGTGAAAAGACAAATATTTCACAGGGGGGAACAGAGGAGGGCCGGTGTCTGCAGGAGGCAGGAGGTGCGACTGGGTTCGCGTTGACATGTTGCCGTGCTGAGGACTCCGTGGAAACAGAAAATCCTGAGGGAAGAATGTGAACAAGGACTGGTCTTAAGGAAATGTTAAAATGTAAAGAAATTTAATATTTGCTTTACAGCTTTACCTCTTTAAAAGCATCTACTCCTATTTCCTCAGACATTTCATCCATCCATTTTTTTTAAAGTAACAAGCGCTGCGTAATTCAGTTGTTTTGCATTTTTTTCAGAAAACAGTTAAAAACGTTACTTATTCTTCATGACAGGAGCAGCAACAATTTTAACTTTGGATAGAAAAGGAGGTTTGGGTTATTTAAAACATTATTGAATAATCCAAAGTGCTGCATCTAGATCACATTTGTCACAAACTCAAGGCCCAGGGCCCAAATGTGGCCCACCAAGTCATCTTATTTGGCCCGTGGGAGTTTTTTAAACTGATAAATTAAAAATACATACTTTTCTTACACAGCGAAGAACAATATTAGTTATATAAATCATGACAAATTACAGTTACATGTTCATGCAAATATATGTATTAATATGTTATAAAGTAGTGAAGGTTGCCCCCTGGTGGAATTGAGTTTGACACCACTGATCTATATGGTCCTGGATAAAGTGTCTGTCACCAGTTATTAAACAGAATCTGTAAATTAGAAAGCCTAAAAGACAAGATTTCCATTTTTTCCAGGTTTTAAGATGGGACAAAGTGAATTTTTATATCTGGAATTTTTTAAACTCAAAGTTTTGCTGGAGCAGCATGAACTTGTCAGTAAAAAAAAATATGACAGTGCGCTGCTCTTAGCGAGATGAAAAAATAGACATGGGGGAAGCTTTAAATAATTAATAGGTTTCAGCTTTTAGCCAACAGTAAATATAAATGACCAACAACTTTTACTGTAGTAGACTGTAGTAGTACAAGAAAAGTACTGGTTGCTGTACACAAGTGTTTTTCATAACTCCTATATTTTTTCATGAAACAATATTATTTTTGCAATACTCTATTGTGCATTATAATATTTTACAAAAGCAAAAATATTTTCTCTGATTTTCACTAACTGCCACTCCAACCTCCAACTGCATCTTCTTACCGATCGAGGCTGGGGGTTGTTCCTGCGGTGGGCGGAGGTGGGTCGAAGCTGTGCCTTCTTGGCTCCGTGTGGCAAAGCGAATTGTTGATTGTACATGGTCATGTAGACCTGAGGAACCATGGTGGCCGACAGGGGTCTTACCTACTTCCCAAAGCTTGTCCTGTCCTGAGTCTCTCTGAGAGTCAAAAGCAAAGTCTCATCTCCTCTCACTCCTGTTGGCTCCTCCCTTTCTCCTTGGCCTTAATCTCAGGTTTTACTTCTTTAACACTTTCCTGCAGGAGTCTCCTGCAAAATCCAGGAGTCTTGGTTCTTTAAACTGTCACCTGGTATTGTTTTCAGTCTCTGCTGCTGGTCTGTGTGTTTCTTTAATGCATCACCTCGTTCTCTACCCGTTATTCACGCATCACTGTTCGTAAATCTTGCACCGTTCTAACTCATCTTCCAAACATGTGCACAGTACATCCAGGTCTCCCCATTTACCCTGTGCTCCAGCTTCTGTCTTCTGAGATCTTTGAAGCAGAAAGGGTTTGAAAGCATCCTCGTCGAACCAATGCAACTCTCCGTGCTACCTGAGCCACTAATCTCTTTAAGCCCCAGGCCCCCTGCAGAGACATACATACCTGGAGTCATTGTCCATGACCTACTTCCCCCCCAAGGGCCCTGAACCAAGTAACTACAACAGATCCCACCTCGGCTCCTGGCTGTTTGATTCACATGTGGTTGGAGCAGATTTTATTTTGTAGAAATGAAGGAAAACAGAAGAAAGAGAAGGATTTTGCCAGTTCTCCATCCGTCCACTGGGGTCATCCCTTTCCACTGTCTTATGAGCATCAATAATTCACAAAGTGCTGAAGGGGGGCCTTTGTGAGTGGGTTATCTGTGACGGGACTTGGATGTCCATCAGTCGCTCTGATGTGTTTGACAGCCATGTAAAGTCTCTCCTCAAATCCAGGGATAAAATCATAACAACTGTTAGACCTGACATGGGCAAACTAAGGCCCGAGGGCCAGATGTGGCCCGTTGAGCTTTTTTAAGCTTGTCCAAATAAAATAATTTATTTATGTTATCATTGTACTTCTGCTTTTTCCCTGCAATAATGTATTTCCCCAGTTGACGTTTAAAAGGTTATGAAAAATGTCGGATTTTTAGTTTTATACATGACTTTTACATCAATTTCAGGACAAATTGTGGCCTGCGAGTCAAAAATTAGACAGTAATGTCCTTCATTCTGGGCTTTGCGTTCTTTTACAATAAAGTCAAGGCACAAAAACATATCTTTCACTGGTATTTAGTGTTAAAAAATGTTTAGGAAAAGTTGGAAATTCAATGCAACATCGAAAAATAACAAAGTGATAAAGACATTTATATGCGTTGCACGCGATCCGTTTGCGCAGCACAGCTTTCGCACAGCAGGTCGGAACTTCAGGAAGAATTCCGGGGTGTGCTGTGCAGCATTTACATGCCATTGTCACACTCTGAGTCGTTGCAGTCCCCGAGGTTTCAGTGACGCTTGGTTTTCACAGCAGCTTTTAGTCTGGTGTAGACATACCCCAGATTCTGCGAGAGTGAACAGACAGATGAGGTGTGAAAACAACTCTGACACCACTAGTTGTGTCTCTAACGGTAGGAGCCCGTGTTTGAGAGAAGGAAATAATATGAGTTGAATATACAAAGGAAAAAAGAAAGTCCAAACAAACCTGGGCCGCATAGTAAACAATCCCCAAATACCCAGCGATGCAGCCTCCGAGGAAAAGATCGAAGGCAGCAGGTTTGACTCTGAAAAACGTATTTTTTTTTCTTTTAATCCTGGTCAAGAAGTTTGATATTCAGTTAGTGGTCAATATTTACCTGTACATCACTACTGGTTGTTCCATTTGATCAAAAAAGGTAACATCAGGGTCCCTGTACAAGAGAATTAAAACACATTTACAAATGTAGTCAATGGAATTGTCTCACTTTACTGCCAATTGACTGCACAGCAGCACCGTCTGTCCTGGCGGAAGGCTTGTCTGCGGACTTGCTTCAGGTAGCGTTTGAATTCCTGCTCCAGTGAGTTGACCAGCAGGACCTGGCTGGGCTCCTTGTCCAACAGCTGTGTGGCCCGAGGCACCGAGGTCAGGAAGAACATCAGGCTGGCGATACGGCTGTCCTGAAATTCCTGAATAAGGATGCACAGTAGTCAGGACCAGCACAGTTAAGAAAGCATGTTTTCCCTGAACAATGACAATATTTCTTTGTTGTCTGCACTGGATGCCTGAAAAGATAAGGATAATAATAGCTGAAAAATAAGAATTAGCTGAAGAAAATAAGTACCAAATGAGTAGAAAGGACATTTGCAGTATTTACAAATGTGTATTACTTTTTTGTGCTAATAAACACCAATGGAAAATGTGTAAATTCTCACAGGAAGTGGTTGGCTTGCTACATAGCATTACAGAAAATATAAATATGTGGGAAAAAAAATATTGAAATAAACAAAATGCACTGATAACTCATTTATAAATGAGACAGATTTATAAATGTGTCAGTAAGTAGAGGATTGCAAAACAATATTCCAATTATTGTAATATTGCATAATGAATATGCTTATTAACAGTAAACAAGATAATTACCAAATTACTGAATGAAATATTGCACAATATTTTGTATATACACTTATAGATGATAGTTGTGAATGTAAAATTGGAAAATATAATAATTGCATTATATATATAATTGCATTTTTTTAAAATCATATCCATGTACCCTTTTTAATCTAGAACCCCCTAGAGAGTATTCCATTAGTTGAGAATTTCATTTTCTCCTGCATTTTCAAGGTCTTGCGTCAGTTCAAAGACCGTGTCATTTCTCAAATCAAACAGCAGATGTCAGCATTTCCCTTTCCACAGTGTCCGAAGCACTCACCAATTGGCCCCTGAACAGTTGCACTTCCTTAGGCGTACCCTAGTGGAGATAGAGTGTGCACACAGGTTATCCTTAAAAATAATTATATTTACCAGAGATGAAATTAAAATATATTTCCCATAATTCTTTTCCATTACTTTATCAGAGAGATTGTACATGAACCGCGCCAGTGTCTCTGCTATGATGATACCGTTGCGTTTTATCTTCCTGAAATCGACTTGCGATCTGTGGTGGGAAATAATAGCATTTTTGACGTTAACATATTCCGTATCGTATGTTTAGCTTTGAATGAGTCGCTGAAAACGGACGTGAGAACCTACACTGTGTCCAGTATGGATCCCCTGAGCTCAGACTTTGGGTCTTCCAGGTGAGACAAAGTAAAACCAGGAATCCTGCGTAGACTGTAGCGCTCATGCTCCCAGGCTACTGTAGATTCCACAAGGTTGATCTTCTTATGCACCAAACCCACCTTCACCAAGGGAAACCTATACGACACCACCTGGAGGGAGATACAAAGAAAATGAAATGCTAAGCTAAACTGTTACTGTCTGTGAAGATTCTCCTTCAAAATTTGGTTTAACGCAACTTGACTTTTCTTGGAGTTGAAAGATGTTTCACCCCCAAACTGAGGACTTTCATCAGTTTCTCATTAATGTAAGAGGGAACTCTAGTAGTTCTACTCCTCTAGGCCACTCCCTTCTTCACTGAAGAGTTGTTCTGGCTGGACACCAGTCCGTAGGTGAATTGGTGCTGGGCCGCAGAGACATAATGTGTCCTTTTGGCCCCATCTGGCAATTACTTCCACTTGATCCATACCCATATCAACAAAAGATCTTAACAATAGAATGGCTAGGATTCCATCATCAACAATGCAACTATATTTGATTAGGAAATATTTTCTCAGTGAAGACAAGAACAATAAACTCAAAATGACACAGTTAGATTTAAACTGTTTGCATTGATGAGTCATTGATACAAAATTAGCAGCAAAAAGTTATAGGCTGTGTGCACTTGAGAAATCCTTGTTGTGCCCATGCACACTTAATTCGGGTAGGAAGATTTTATAGGTAGGAAAATATTTCAGAACACTGGAAATTTCATTTTATTAAGGAGTATTTATCTGCCACAACTTAACGGTCGGTCCGTGAACAAAGTACCAGACATTTAACCGGTCCGTGGCGCAAAAAAAGGTTGGGCAACACTGATCTAGAGGAGTAGAACTTCAGGTGTTCCCCTTGACACTAACCCGAAACTGGAGAAGTCCAGTTGCTTACAACTAAGGTTTTTGGCTAAACTGCTACTGCTTAATTTTATTTCACTAAAACCTCCTCCTCTTCCTCCACCTTACCTCCTCCAGCAGATGTAGGAATGATTGTATGGGAGAGTCAGGTCTGGGAGGCCGGGACACGTGCATGTACAAGACATCTGCGTTGGCCAGGGTGTCCAAACACAGGACAAATGCCACGTTGTCTTGAAGCAGACTGGACTCTAAGAGCGAAACCATTTCACACAGAGATACAAAACCAAGAGATGCTTTCATTGTGGGTAAACTAAGCTGATGCTCACCTGCATGGTCTAGGTTTTCTTCAATCCATCTCTTTGTGCCAAGAAAATTGTATTTTCCACCTCCAGTCAGGGAGAACATTAAAGTATATCTGAAACAACAAAAACAGTTTGGAAATAGTTGGAGAAAACAATGTTTTCGTGTTTTTCTCAACCACATATTGTGGATGAATTGCTTCTACTGCCTCCATTGCTGCAGTACTAACTAATATATTGTCTGTTCTTCAGATTGTAGACACCTCAGTGTGACTTGGCGGTAGGGGGATTCAAACCGGGGGGCCTTGCGGACCCAGGTCTGTTTTCTTAATCACCAACAGCCCTCAAAACCTGCAACTTTCTTCTCAAAGATCATCTTCTATCTCAAAAACTCACTAACACCTTACCCTCGCCATCTCTTTCTTTTTACTTTACGCTATTTCTTACTTATTTTACTTTACGCTATTTCTTTTTACACTATGAGTACCTGGATTTTTCTATGATCTGCTGTTACTTTTTTTCTTAAAATGTAAGACAAAAAAGCATTTACCAAATGTATTGTAATCAATTTGATTGATGGTTGATTTTTTAGTAGCAGTTTTGTAAAATGTTTGTCGTGGAAAAGGTTCTGCAACTACATACAAAGCAGTAAAACTGAAATGTCACTTGAGAAAAGTGAGTCAAAATATATATGGAACTGCGTGTATGAATCAACCTGCAAATGCTTGGTTATGTCATCCTGCCAACTCACTTGGGTCTTGTGCTCGGGCTGCTGTAAAGCTTCTGGAAGAGACGCATCAACTCCAGCAGGATGGTGACACCACTGCCATTAGAATCAGCTCCATAGGACAACCACTAGGGGGAAAGCAGTAGAGCAGACTAGATTAGTGGGCCTCAACAATCACTGGGGCGGAGACCCATACCGGTATGTGGGTGAATTGGTGTCGGGTCGCAGAGAAATAATGTTACCTTTTGGCCCCGTCTGGCTATTACTTACACTTGATTCATTACCGTATCAACAAAAAACGTAACGATTGAATGGCTAGGTTTCCATCATCATGTAACTGGACTAATGTTACTATATTTGATTAGAAAATATTTTCTCAGTGAAGACAAGATCAATAAACTGAAATTGACAGTCAGTGATACAAGTTTCTAACTTTTTATAGTAGTCTGGTAGCAGAAAATTATAGGTAGCAGAAAATTATAGGCTGAATTAACTGTGGCCATGCACAGTTAATTCAGCCTATACAGTATGAGACATTTAACCAGTGTCAAGCGTTAAAAAGATTGGGGAACACTGTTCTAGGAGACACTTGACGACCAAGCTACCCTTACCTAGTTAACATCTTAAAAAGCTTCTTCAGATAACCTTCAGTTTGATTAGGAATTTTTTTCTCAGTGAAGACAACAACAAAAAACTCAAAATGACGCAGAGTCATTGATACAAGTTTCTTTTTATACTTTTATACCAGTATGGTAGCACAAAATTATAGGCTGGATTCATTTGAGAAATCCTGTTGATCCAATGCACAGTTAATTCAGGTAGGAAGAATTTATAGGTAGGAAAATATTTAAAAACATCGAAAATTTCATTTTATTAAGGGTTTTTTTATCTGCCGCAACTTAATGATCGGTACGTGAAAATAGTACAAGACATTTAACCGGTGTGAAGCGCTAAAAAGATTGGGGAAGACTGTTCTAGGAGACACTTGACGACCAAGCTACCTTAACCTAGAAAGCATCTTAACAAGCTTCTTTAGATAACTTTCAGTTTGAAGACAACAACAATAAACCCAAAAAGACACAGTCATTGATACAAGGTTCTAACTTTTGGTCTGGCAGTAGAAAGTTATAGGCTGTGTGCACTTGAGAAGCCCTTGTGTCCATGCACAGTTAATTTGGGTAGGAAGAATTTATAGGTAGGAAAATATTTCAGAACACAATGAACACAATGTTATTAGGGTGTATTGATCTGCCACAACTTAATGAGCGGTCTGGGAAATTAGTATGAGCCATTTAACCGGTCCGTGGGGAACACTGGACTAGACCACTGTTATTATACACATGT
>JAFBJS010004779.1:0-28696 GCA_016785265.1 Paraplagusia blochii
AAAAAAAAAAAAAAAAAAAAAAAATGCTAAGGCCTGGTCTACGATGTTCTTAATGCTTCTTAGTATCCATGGTCAAGTCTGGACTGCACTCCGGCCTGAATGGTATTGTTGGGTAATACATGTCACTCCTAAACTGATGAAACCGATGAAGTTCCTCAGTTGAGGAATGAAACGTCTTTCAACTCCAAGAAGAAGTCCAGTTGCTTACAACTAAACCCTTTTTGGGCATGTCACTCCTATTTTTCTCTATTCGTATTTTTCCAAATTAAATGTCTGATATAATTTTTTTTTTTTTAATATTCTGAAATTGTGTGAAATGCACATAATGTGAACTCTACATTAACTTCTTTACCAAAGTGAACAGTGTGCAGCTTTGGACACCCGGGAACAGTGTCTAGTAATGACAAGCTTAGTGCAACTGATTGATAACCTGGCAGCTTGTGGATTCGGACCTGAGACCCTCTGGACGCAAGTCCGGTCCCTAACCACAAGGTCACCACTGCCCTCTTAATTTAACATACACATATTAATATTGAAGTTGGCCAATCACTATCATCAGCTATCCATATTTTTTATATATATGTATATTTGATATAG
Source organism: Paraplagusia blochii (assembly GCA_016785265.1). Classification (NCBI taxonomy): domain Eukaryota; kingdom Metazoa; phylum Chordata; class Actinopteri; order Pleuronectiformes; family Cynoglossidae; genus Paraplagusia; species Paraplagusia blochii. The sequence continues at coordinate 598 of JAFBJS010004779.1, forward strand.
TAAATCCACCTATAAAAGAATCAACCTTTATGGCAACAGCATACAAACATATGCAATTTCCCCACTGTGGGACAAATAAACGATTTCTTAATCTTAATCTTAATGTGGCCACTGTTAAATACCAACACCAACCACACCAACCAAATTTGTTTTTCCTTTTCTCCCTGGAATTGAGCTCAATTACTGCAAAAAGCTTCACAGGGTTTGTTAAAAAAAGCACAAAGTATTTATGGTAGTTGGGTAAAAACATGTTATCAACCAGGCTGACACGTCTACTCTGGGCTGCACCTGAGGACAAACAAGAGGCAGTGGAAAAACATGGATGACAACGGTAATGTTGAGCGATAAAATAATAAAAAAGTTCAACACGTGGTTAAAGGTCTGTGGATTTAATGTATTTTTTATGTAAGTAAATAATACATGTTTAACGTATAATTGATCACAGCCTGTTTACTAAATGCACTAAACTAGAAATACTAGAATACATTTAAGCCACTGAGTTGTCTTCAATACTTTTTAAATGATATAAATAATATTTTCTTCAGGCCCTGTGGCATTCAAAATAGTAAAAAAAAAAAAAAAAAAAAATGCACTCACGATTTATTTTCTTTGTTTGTAATGTCACAAAGAGGAAGTAATTATAAAATGCAAATTGCCGGATGTGCACTGGCAAGCATGTGAAACACAACAAAAGATGCTTAGCACCACATTTTTCAACTTGACACTTGCGGCATCATAGTGTGAAAACAATCCCGTATTGTGAGAAAGGTGGCGATGAAGTAAATGAGAAACTCAGAGCGTTAAAAGAAAAGAATTGTGACTGAAATATGATATCAAATATATGTGGTTTATTCATTTTTTTTTTTTTTTCACATTTGAATGACACTGGGACACATAAAAATGGAGGTAGCTCTGGTAAAAAAACAAAACAAAACCAAAAAATACAAATGAAGAAAACAGAGCCATTCCATGTGTTTTCTCAGTGAAGTTTCCTGGTCACACCCAAGGTGTTTTACATATATTCTAATTTATAAATATACATTTGTTTTCTGATGAATTCTGATGAATCTTGATTATTTTTTATAAGGCCATCTTAGACACGAGACCTTCACATATAATAAATAAATACCATCTACCCTGTTAATGTCAAAACTGTGAAGGTCGAAGGTAATCTCTCATGCTCATAATGTTCACTCACTTGGTGATGTAAATAAGGTGACCTGTTCCCATCCACCAGTACCACACTGTACTACTACTTCATATGTGGTACTGTGAAGGGTTAATAAAGAGGCTATAGAAATAATTTTATCTTTTAAAGAGAAGAATATACTTCTGATTGACAGAATTTGTATTTTAACGTATATCAATTAAATTAAAGTTTTCATCAGTTTGTACTGAAATATATATTTTGGGTGGAGGCTGAAAAACAAAAAAATGGGTTGTGTATTTATGTAAAGTGAATGAATGTGACCTGTGGATTCACAAGCAATCTGTGCATATACCAACGTGCAAGGATTAATCAATTCTATCTATCTATTTATCTATCTGTCTGTCTGTCTGTCTGTCTGTCTATCTATCCATCCATCCATCCATCCATCCTTCCTTCTGTCTATTTTTCTCTTTGCTATGTAAGATGATGTATTTCTTGCATTCATTTTGACTATTTCACTGGCTGACCCAGAATTGATTGGATGGCGCTAGCTATAGCATTAAAAAAAAAAAAAAAAAAAAAATGCAACAATGTCCCTAAACCTATAAAGACAACTTGACACATTTCATAACTGCTGCCATTTTTATTAAATAAATAGAAATAACAGTTAATTTGCTGTAAAGACTGGTATTAGTCTATTGGTCATCATACTTTGTATAATTGTACCGCATCCAGGCCATGAGCCACAGTTTGACCAAGGCTGCTGCAATATGACCCAGACCTAGTTACCTACACAATAATAATAATAATAATAATAATAATAATAATAATAATAATAATAATAATAATAATAATAAACTAAATTAACCCATTAATAAAGTACTACCTACAGTTGACACAGTCATAACTGCTGTTATGCTGCTATGCTATGGAAAATGTTAAGTCAAAGAATAACTAATAATAAACAATAACAATAATACTAGTACTACTTATAATAATAAATATTATTATAACAAATCACTTTACTGCATTATGATGACAATCTGACTTCCTGGTTATGCTCCATGAAGGTTGATGTTAGTGCTTCCCCTGCGTTGTCTTGTGAATTAGACTCCCTGCACCGTGGCATCAACAGGCATTACATATACCAGCAGTAGTCCACATTAGATCGACTGCAGGTAATGCACCCCGGGCAATAGGAATGTAAAGAGCACATTATGTCTCCCTGGAGCACCATGCAGCCGTAATGCTGAAAGTGCATCACCTCTGACAATAGTACAGCAAAGGAAGTAATGTGTTCCTGGTAGCTTTATTGAAATGTATTCTTTGTGCCGCCTTCATGTGATACACGGAACAAATGTCCTTTAGAAAATGGTCTTTAACCAATGATTCTAACTCAACTGCTCCCATTGCACCACCATAACAGAAAGGTTTTATAGTTGTCTTGTTCTCTCGGAAATACGTTTACGAAGCCGAGAAGAATCAAGGAGGAGTTTATTTCAATGTTACCTGCGACACAGTGTTGAAATAGTAGTAAACAGACATTATATGAACCATCAAATAATTTGAAGTTATCGATTTATTATTGCATCACTTCAGCTACATTATTTATTGTCTCCTGCTGTTTGAGGATCACTTTTAGCCACGACTTGTTTGTTAATTCAAGTTATTAAATGCTGTGCAGGGAATCACTTATATTTAGTTACTACTAATATTATTAATATTTAGTAGGTAAATATGATCTGTAATTAAATGACTTCATTAAATGTTGAGGCCTTTACACACTGTTTTGTGAAGGTGAAACTGAACAGAACCATCATGTACAGAAAAACAGTGTTTAATTATATCAAACATCCTAATAGGTCTGCAATAATGAAGGATGACAGTTTTTTAAAAACTCTTGATTATTAATTTAATAATAATAATATTATTAAAACAGTTAAAAGCAATTGTTAAATGGCACCAACAGTAATGTTTCTAGGTTCTTGTGGTGAGAAGAAAGTTGGGATTTAGGTGTGGTACTTTGAATAAAATGATATTAAATTAAAAAAAAAACTTAAAAAGGTTACAAATAAATTTAGTTTATATCCATCGTTTTACTTCTTTCCACAAGTTCCTATTCTTTGCAGTGTCCTGATATTTCAGAAAGAATATCAGAACAGCCAGTGCTGGATTAACAACATCTGAGGCCTGGGGCTAATTACCAGGATGAGGATCATCATCATATTTAGTTCCAATCAAGGCCAATGGACTGACACAAATCCTTCAGAAGTAGATTTTGTTTTTTTACCTGTATGTTGACTTAAAAGTTAACTTCCAGTCAACACAACAATATAACCGTTGGATACTGTTATATTGAAGTCTTTTCTTGCCCATAGTATTCTCCTACCATCTGTTCTAAAGGTGGTAGCATATTTTTATGGATGTAAAACAAACAATATATGTCCATACCCTCCGTTTTAAAGGTAGTTGTATATATTTATAGATGTTAAACAACCATTTTATCGCCCTACCCTCTGTTTTTAAGGTGGTAGCATATTTTTACAAATCTCAAACAGATATAATATCTATCTTTCTAAGGGAGGGTAGTTAGATATTATGAGTGTTTGAAGTAAAATTAGTGTAAGTAGACTGCTCACACTAATTTCAGTCTCTTCGGCAACCTGAGGTCCCTCCCCCTGGTGGCGAGGCCCCGGGAAAGCAGCCCCTTCAGCCCATTCTGTTAGTCTGTCTTGAGAATGGCATATGCTAACTATTGTGCTAACAGCATCAGGCCCAGTATAAATGCATTAAATACGCTCTGATGATGCGCTCTTTCTCTCTCTAATATATATTTATTGCTTTAATCTTAAAGTCTTCATCAACATCTTGGGCTCAGATTTTATACATAGAACTTCTCATTCGATACAAAGTAAAAACGCAGCTGCCGTAAAGTTAGCATCTGTCTTTTAGCAGACCGCTTAAACAGAAGCCATTAAAAAAGATACCACTGCCGTTTGCAAGGTATTGCAAAGTACAACTTGATATATATAAAAAAAAAAACAGAAGTTACTATGTTTACATTTTAATCGCTGCTATAAAAGTTCATGATACAAACCTATGTACATCTGGATCAGGCCTTTTCTACGGCTGCTTTTCTACATGACTGATCTTGAAGGTTAAATCATTGTCATTTGACATAACAGTGTTGGCAGAACAGAAGTGGAGAGAAAATTAGACTGAACCGGTGTAAATATATGAGTTAAATGCCACATATATGTACAGTAATGTGAGATGGAGGGGAGGTATAATGACCGCAGCAGGGTTGGGGGAGGTGGAGGAGGTGGGGGTCGATGTGTGGGCGGTGTTAGTTCTTGCGGCTGCCTAGAGTTGAGGGTCATGCAGCGGTGTAAATGTACAGTACAAATGTGTATGGCACAGGTCTGTGTTAACTCTGATTATGTTCTCTTTTCCCCTGGCAGTGTTAGAAAGAAAAACACAATTCAGTATTTTTTCGTCTTTTTTTTTTTTTTTTTTTTTTTTTTTGGTGGGGGGGGGCAGGGTGTTGGGGTTCAGATCGTGTGAGGTTACAACAGAAAGCAATGCAGTTTCTGGAGTTTCACTTGAGGTCATTTGAGATGGTGGTTAAAGTCTAGCTTGGGTCCATGGTGACAGCAGAATTCCTCACGTTTCTTATCTCGTTGTCGCCATTGGGCCTATGTGAATAAATGCAGAAAAACCAAACCTTATCTTGCTGCATTTTCAATACTGATGCACTGCAATTAATTATGATTTGTTTTGTTTCCATAAATTAGAGATGAAGATATAAGATTATGTGTATGTTTTCTTTCTTCTACATAGCATTTAATTATCTGCCTTTGCCATGAGGGAAGTCCCTCATGGCAAATATGGTAATGGTAAGAAATTCTGCTATCATTGTCTTAAACAGAGCTCAGATGGTGGTGACTTCATACCTTTTCCAGTTGGGCATTCTGCTTGGACTTGTAGATGAACTCCCCCACTGCCACAAACACGGAGAGGACAAGTCCAGCGGCCAGGACGATAAAGATTCCGCCGATGTTCTGCACACCGAGCGCGCTGGCCTCCTTACTCTCCTCCTCCGGGCAGCCGTTCCCTCGCCACCATTTCTCCTTCATCATGTGCAGCTTTCCTTCCTCCTGAAGCTGCAGGATGGCAATAGTGATCTTATCTCTGTATGGAGAACCTGAAACACACAAGGTCAGGGTGAGGGACTGACGTGACTTTTTTAAAGGCTCCAAAAAGGGAGTTAGTACCAGTGGACATAGGGTACTTTGGACAAACATAATCTAACCAGAAGGGGAAGAAGACTAAAAGTTGAATAAAAAATAAAATGAAACAAAATCCTAGTCATAAGTTTTGCATGACTTTTCCCTTAATCCCTTACTTCTTCTCGCTCTGCTCCACTTCTCACTTGGGTTTCAGTGTAAACTTAATTTAAAGATAATATCTGTCATAGAAAAGATTTATTTCTTTTAGTATCAACAAATGTATTGCAGGTTTTCATTTATTTTTACCTCCTGGCTATGTAAGATGATGTATTTCTTTGCATTCATTTTGACTCTTTCACTGGCGGGCTGGTTCTATCTATGTATGTATATATGCATGTTTGTATGTACTGTATGTATGTATGTGTGTGTATGTATCTATCTATCTATCTATCTCAGGGACTCTTAAGTATGTGGCAGCTACTTCCGACAGCAGTGATGGTGATGGTGAGGCTGTGGATTCGAAGGGAGGTCGACCCCCCCCAGGTACGGAGTCCAGGGAGGCGGGTCTGGACATCGCTCGTTGGAAGAAGAAAACAAGGATGGTTGCACCGGAGGAGGGTCCGACATCTGAGGACAGTGGCGGAGAGGAGTGTGTGTCAGATGACAATGACCTGCCTCCCGTGTCCCAGACCCAGGCATACTCTGCAGCAGAAATAGCTTTATTCCTGAGACAGACTAAGGGATGTAGGAATGTGGATTTACTGGAACATTTCCCAGATCTGGAGGGGTTTCACATTTCTGTCAGATATTTTTTAAGACATAGGACAGAGTCCACCCTGACAGACCAAGAGGTCTTCAGGCTGCATAAACTGGCCGCTAAATCAAAGAAGATGCTCCGTGTTAAACTCATCTCTGACAATAGTGCCGGAGCGAAAGAGGGCAGTTCATTATGATATGGCCATTAAATGATTTCCTAAGTTTTAGTGGTGTGTAACAGCTACCACTGCGGTTGTTTGTTTTGTACTGATGTTGGATCACATCTGTTGTGTACCATGTTTAATAAAGTTCCATTGCAAAACTCAAAAACTCTATCTATCTATCTATCTATCTATCTATCTATCTATCCATCCATCCATCCATCCATCCATCCATCCATCCATCCATCCATCCATCCATCCATCCTTTTTATTACTATTTCAGTATGAAGTACCATTCATTCTGATTGGACAGATTTTATTCCAAACCATTTCACTCTTATCTCTCCATATTAAAGAGTATTATTGCTTCAATCGTCAGCGTAACCATATAAAATGGCGTATTCTCGCTCAGAATATTCCTCTAAATCTTCTGAACAATTGAAAATGCCTGAACGACAGAGAAAACGAATGATGAACCCTCCAAACGTGTCTCGTTTTTCTTGACGTCTTCAAACCTTTTTCTTTTCCACTCAGATAAAGCGAGGCCCGAGCTCCTTACCATGCAGTGCTGATCAAATACCGGTGAAACAGTGAGATTTGATTAGATCTGGAATGAAAAGTCTGTGAGTATCAGCCAGGCTCTTCACAATTCTCTCTGGGCTACAACCTCATTAAAGACTTTAATCTTATCTTGTATGAACTGAACAGTATATCTGTCTTGTTTTGTCATTCCATCTAACCTTTGCTAGAATGTTCTTTACTACATTTCAAACTAACTACACTCCACGGAATCAAAAATGCCCAGTCAACTGTTAGAGTCCCATTCAAAGCATCCCATTGTCCATCATTCAGAAAATAAGAAATTTGAATTGAAAACAGCTGGAACCGCACTAAATCAATGACTGAAACTAAACCCAGCAGAATGATTAATCATTCATTCATCTTAATCCATTACCAGGTCTCAGTCTCCACCATTGCCACCCAAATCCCACTGCCCCATACTGTGAGACTGGTGAGTCCACTAATACCGTTTTCACATTGGCACTTAATTCGGTATTCGCTGCAATGCGAAACCAGTTTCACTCCACGTTTGCGTTCACATTACAAACGCACATTCGCTCCTCAACTATGCGCATTAACTAATTCACCTCTAGTCGAGGGTTTACATACCGAATTAACTAATACAGGTGTAAAGCAATAAAAAGTCAAACGGTTGTGGCTCCCCGTGTGTGTGAACACAACTACACCTGTATTAGTTTAACAAGCTCGAAAAATCTCGCGCATGCTCTATACACTATATACCACAATACACCGCTATATGTTGCTGCGTTATTAGGAACAGGATTACAAAACACTTCCTCATATTTTCTCTCCTTATCTTTTCCATTCGTTCTTTGTGTCTCCTTCTCATCACTTTCATACGTCGCCTTCATCTTTCTTTAACCTGCTCCATTTATTCCTCAAAATTGCACGTGCGTTTGTTGACAGAACTCATGTTGAATAAAACCACGTATCAACGAGATCTCGTTATATAACCACGTGATCAAATTGAAACTTGACCATTGTTGGACTAATGCGCATTCGCTCCCTTATTGTGTGTGTGAATGCAAAGCGGTTATCGAATGCGCAGCGAATACCAAATTAAACTGAACGTGAATGTAAAGATCGTATCCCGAATTACCTACTTCAGTATTCGATTCCGAATTGAATGAGAAAACGGTATAAGAGTTACGCGGGTTGGGATGGTGTAATCCTTAAATTCCAAACTTGTTGATACAATCGCATCATATCACCTGGGACATCTCACTTTAAACTTTAAATCCCATTTTTAAGGACATTTAGAATGAGATTACCATGACAATATTGTTGATAGAATAGAGGTAGCAAGAGTGTTGTTGAAGTGGAGTCCGTTGATAGCAGTGAGTATAGTGGGTTGTTATGTCTACAATCTCATTTATAATCTTATTTTCTGGTCGAGCTCCAGCGGAGAGAAATTTACAGTAAGGAATCGAGACTGGAGTGGAGCTTTGAACTGCAGCACTCAGCCTTCGTACTCAGTCACGAATCCATGCTCACATTTTTTAACATCTCCACTGTCCTTCATCTCTGCCAAAGGGCCTTTTGGTATCTGACTCTGTCTTTGAGAGTGAGTGCATTTCAAAAGCATCTATCACCATGGTGATGGCGAATGTGAATTGTGCTCTGGTCCTCGATATTGACTGTCATGGAGAGAAAGTCAGCAGAGAAACAACAAGGCAGCAAATGTCAGATACATCAATTGCACCAACAACCAAAAAAAAAAAAAAAAAAAAAAAAGTCTGTCTAATCTAAACAAATGATCGAGGTTGTTGTGTCACACAGTGAACCCTGTGCTGTACAGTGGCAACAACAGCATTGTCTCTGAGCCCTGCTGCCCCCGCTCAGAACAGCATGTAAGGGCGGGCAGTCCCGCTCCTCCTGGTCCTACTGAGTGATTCTTTTACAAAATGGGTTTTTATATTGCAGTTGTAAAGTATATTACGCACCATCAGATATTGTGGTATTTTCATATGGAGAGCCAGATGGCATGTTGAGCTTGTCCTTGGCCATGACCAACATCAAATATTTATATCCAGCAACAAAAAATAAATGACAGATTCATTTTATTGTTTTGTTTGGGTTTTTCCATATGTCCTGACTCATTATGACACATTAATTCTGCACTGGCTTATCCGTGGCCGCCTCTAAAGGGCAGCAGTTTCCAGGACTGCCACCCAAATCAAAATGCTCCATACCGTGAGCCTTCAAGTGGTCCGGATGGTGCTGTTAGGTCATTACGTTTGCCTTAACCCTTACATTATGATAAAAAAAAAAAAAAAAAAAAATTACATTAAATAAGATGTGGGTCATTTTGACCCGTACTGTGAAAATCCACCCAAAATAGTTAAAAAACTGTTTAAACCAAAACAACAACTTCATTTAATCATATCTGAATATTTATATAAACATTTAGAAAAGAGATAGAATAATGCATATTTAATTTAATACTATATTTTAGAACTTTTTTGCTCATTTTCTGCTTTTTTTTCAGATTTTAAATGGTGATCATTTTGAAATAATTTTACACAAATGTAGAAAATCATTGACTATTTGTACGACAAAGAAGATGTCGAATTCAAGTCCAAACTGAGCTTTAACTAAAGGAAAAAAGGCCATGAATTAACTCTTCTGCTTTAAGTCAATTTAAATTGGCGCCAACTTGTGGTCTTTTTCCATTAAGGCAGGAGTTTATACTGCATGATTTTTCTAATTTTAATATGAAATTTCAAATACTTCTATACAACAATACTTAAGAACTACATTAAATAACACCAGTTCAGTTAAGTTATTCAATATATGTTCCCAAACACAAACACTGGGTCAGATCAGTATGTTTGCAGCTAACATACAGACACGGGTCAAAAAAAAAGGCAGATGCAGTGAAGACGCTCCCTCTGGTTGGCAGACAGACAGGCAGGCAGGCAAGTAAACAGAAAATCCAGACACAAAACACTCAGACTAACACTGGGGAACACAAGCCTGAGCAAACTGCAGGGAGGAGAGAGGCTGAGGTTGGACTAAGGCTGCAAAAAACATTGGAACATTGGAACAATTGGAAGAGAGTGAGCTGAGGGTCAGCACGGAGAAGAGGAAGAACTAGAAGAGGCATTAGAATGTTGATGATTGCGACAACACATGTTAGAGCTTCTAATAACAATACTTGTAAGTGATTACATTCATTGGTTTCTGGATGTTCTTTCAACATGAATTCTGATATTTTAAATATCATTTTAAAATTATTAGAATTCTGAGCAGGTTATCATTTTCCTGATTTTTTTTTTTTATTTGAATAGCTGAGTTTTAATTTAGGAACAAACTGGTGTTAAATGTTAACATAAAAAAAAAAACTTACCCTTAAATACACTATTCTGAGAGTGGAAATCTGTTTTTTTAGTTTTTGCGGTTGGATTTTATCAGTACAATTTTTTTAAAATTAAGCAGGCGTGAAAAATCTACGTCTTCACATAAAATACTTGTGAGTGTTTGAGGCTCTGCTGCTGCTGCAGTGGGAGAATAACTAAGATGATGATTATAATGAGATAAAAAAAAAAAAGTATTTCTTTTGTACTGAAGGGGGTGTTGAGTGGTGTGTATTATTGTGCATGAACCTAGAAATAATTTTAGAATAGAACCAGGAGGATAATTATTATAAAACAAAGAGAAGAGACAGTGTTAGTAAGAGATTGTAAGGAATACAGACCTTTGAAGGTCATCTTAACATCATCATAGACTGTTTAGGAGGTGTTTAAAATATGAGATTTAGGAAAAAAAAAAGGTGTTTTTGCACTCACGTTTTATGACTGGAGGTTACAGTGACAGATAAAAAGGGCAGTTGGTTGCTAACAAGGGTTGCGGAGAATTGTACATTTACTCTGATCCTTTAATGCAGCCTACAAATGAATGGGGTAGATGAAGAATGATTGGCTCCATCGCTCCATCTATCTTCCAACTACACATTCATCCACCTTCCTTTGCTTATCTTTTATCACAAAGGCATCAGTCTCTGCCACTGCCACCCAAATCACACCGCACAATGCCAGCCTTTCATGAACCCTCCTGCAGGTGATAAGTCCACCGGAAGCCAACTGCCCTGACAGCGATTTGATTTTGAACCTAGAGTTCCACACCAAAAAGAGCAGAAGTGAAACTACTGAGGGTAAGCAAGGCGAAACAGATGGGTTTTGAGTCTGGATTTGAAAAGCAATAGTGACTCAATGTTACGGACGTTTGGGGGGAGAGCATTCCAGAGTTGGGGAGCAGAGCGACTGGAAGCTCTAATCCCCATAAGTACTGAGGTGGGCAGTGGGAACAGTTAGGAGGAACGTAGGGGGGCGAGCAGGAATAGAGCGGGCAGGAGTTCTGGACCAGTTGGAGTTTATGGAGGGATTTCTGAGGCAGACCAAAGAGGACAGAGTTACAGTAGTCAAGGCGAGAGGTGATGAGACTGTGGACAAGAATTGAGGTGGAGTGGGAGGTGAGGGAGGAGGCGCATGCGGTTTATGTTGCGCAGGTGGAAGTAGGCGGATCGTGTGGTGTTGTTTATATGGGATTAAAATGAGAGGGTGCTATCAAGGATAACACCGAGGCTCTTAACTTGATGGGATGGGGAGACTGGGGAACCGTCTACAGCAGGCCGGGGCAATTATTTTGACTTGCGGACCACAGGTGGTACTAAAATTTCAGTCACGGGCTAGGTCAGGGTCAGAAAGATTGAGTATTTGAGAGAACTAAGATAAATGATGAATAAAGTACGGTATTGTACAAAGGCAAATTGTTCAAATGCTTTTAGCGTCTTCGTCAGCCGGCTTTGCAGGGAAAAGGCAGAAGTATAACGATAATATAAATTAAAAGTATAACTTGGACAAGTCGGACAGGCCATATTAAAATGCCAAACAGGCCGCATCCGGCCCCCAGGCCTTAGTTTGCCCAGGTCTGGTCTATAGAGAAGGAGATACTATTGGTTTTGGAGAGTGTGGATTTGGTGCCTACAAGGAGGACTTGGGTTTTCTCACTTTTCAGTTTCCCAAAGTGTGATGTGCACAACCTAGGACATGGATGAGCTGACACTATATTCCACCTTCAATAAAACTTTTGGAAATGTTAATCGTACGCCGACTTGTACGAGAATAAAGAACAGAGATGTCCGTAAAGGTCTGAAAGCAATTCTGCATTAAATTCTGCAATTAGGAAAAGTCAAACGCTCCAATCACCGGCTTGCGAGTAATTTCAACTGAAAATTGCAACTTTTGCCTCCGTGGAGGGGACGGCACTGTACAAATACAGACCATAAACATAGCTAATGTTTCCTGACACATTTATCTTCTCTTCTGCTCGAGCCATTAATAGTTTTAAGTGTTGTCCCTGGAAATTACCGGATAAAGTATGAAGTGTTAAATGGAGTATATACACCATTAGACTGAGCGATGACTTACACCTGGGAGGTGATCTAGGTTGGCCCATTACAGAGAGGAGGGAGCTGCCAAGGGGTGAGCACTGAGGGGAACAGCTCTATCAGAGTCCACTAATTCAACCTAACACTTTCCCTCTGTTCACGTGAACTATTTGCTAAACGTTCCAGCAATATGGGGAGACAGGCCGCATATGGTAAAGGGTAATAAAAGGGTAGGATTAGCAATTTAAATACCTTGTCCTGGCTGCATGTGAATGGGCCAGTAGGGAGTAATGATCCAAACGTCTCGCCCTTTTTTTTTTTTTTTTTTTTTCTAGTGAAAACTGAAATATGTTCACTCCCTTTCCCATCATTACTATCACTCTCCTCTGAGTAGCAAAAACACATATACATATGTAATAAGCATAAACAACACTGTCACAGACAGCAGTAAAAATGTATGCAACGTCTCTTGCAATATATAGTCTAGTGCAGGGTCACCTCAGATAAGGGACCGGAGCGAAGGAACGCGCACGACACGGCTCCTCAAGAACAGAGCATCAGTCAGGAAATGCAATCACAGAGAGGAAAATACAACCCACCTCTCGGGCTCTCGCAAACAACCACAGTCACTCAAATTACCTTTTGTGGCTGACAAACAGAGCATACACAAACAGCATCCAGTGACCTTGCAAACATTACCAGCATTCCGGATGACATTTGCCTGATTTGTCAGAATAACACCGTCATTGGAAATGATCTGTCCTTCACTGAGGGACACGCTTAAGAGAGATGAATTTTGCCCTTGGTTTTTAAATTATTGTTCGACGATAAATATAGATGAGGTTATTTTTATTATTGAGCTGGGCCATAACAGTAAATTAAGCTGGAAATATTTGTACCTCGTTGGCAATGGTGGCCCGGTGGTTAAGGAAGCGGACTTACTGTGAGTCCACAAGGTTTCAGGTTCAAATCCACCTGCTGCCAGGTTGCCATGGTACTTTGAGCATAGCACATGACTTCTTGTGGGCTCACCACCCACAGGAAGGCTCACACTATGGAGCAATGTGATTTGGGTGGCGCCGGCTGCCCCTGCGACCCGGCAACAGACAAGCAGATGAAGATGAATAAATGAATGAATGAATATTTGTACCCAGCTATGGTGGTCAGCTGTCATTTATTCACCTAAAAGCTCAAGCTCTTCACTTTTTCTAGCTGGTATGTATGATATTGGAGGAGCAAGATGTTGCGGGTGGTGAGCCCACTGGAAGTTACGTAGATCGGGACAGTGCTCTACTCAGAACATCTGAAGGCAACTTGGCAGCTGGTGGATTGGAACCTGAAACCTGAAACCTTCTGGACTTGAGTCTTAACCACTATGCACATACTGCTGCACCTTGTTGTTCTACTAATTGACATACTCTGGATTAATATTTCAAGTGAATACCTGCTATCTAGAAGCAGTGCTTCACAAATAGTGGTGCGGGTCCCCCTCGGGGTCACGGTGAAGGGTGTGGTGTGAAAAAAACGGCCAATGGATGTGAAGCTTCAATGATAGTCCATTATTGATGGTCCATTAGTTTCCCGATGGAAATTCCAGAGGGATTGATAAAGTCATATTTATCGCCATCTATCTATCTACTCACCTGTCACTAGGTGGCAGCAACACTTGTAAGGATAAACAGTGAATGTATAAATCATTGATTTATCTACAGCAATGGTTCCCAACTTCTTTAGCAACCTGGACGTATCGAATGTCAACTGGCAACTTGGCAACGTGTGGTGATATATAAATGAAACAGGCTTCAATTCCTCATTAGAAATCCATTAGCACAGTATAGTTGCGATCGGACAGCAAATGCGACCTATCACACCCCTGTCACAGGGAGGACAAGAACAGTGGCCACTTTTTACAACATATGGGCGTGGTATGGATGAATAAACATGTTGTTTTCGGAAAGTGCACCGGTAACGATAGGTACAGAGCATAGCGTATGCAAACCAAGCAAAACATCAGAAGTGCCAACGGCAGCAGTTGACTCCAAAACACTGGCAGAGTGAGACTTAAAAAAAAAAAATAATGAAAAAACTGCTTTGACACATACAGAAGATGCCACAAAACGGAGAATATTTACTTTGTAAAACATATTTTGTTCTGTTGATGTTATCACAACAAATAATCTATAAATCTTTCATTTAGGAACGTGATATATTGAGAAATTATAAAGTTTAGCATCGAACGTCATAACGAGCTCGCGTCTGATTTTGTAGTTTTGGAATCCTGGACCTTTTTTTTTTAATAAAATAGTAGTGGACATAGGTAAGAAATAATGGGGGCAAGCATCTTGACATGCATCAAGAGTGGGTCATGGCAGATGTGGCTGAGAGGATTTTTCCAAAATAAAACAGGGTTAGGTGTCAATTATTAAATAAAACTGAAATAATTTACGTTTTTTTTTTTTTTTTTTTGAGTTTTGGTTGGGGAACACTTCTTTTTATCATCACAACAAATAATCTATAAATCTTTCATTTAGGAACGTGATATATTGAGAAATTATAAAGTTTAGCATCGAACGTCATAACGAGCTCGCGTCTGATTTTGTAGTTTTGGAATCCTGGACCTTTTTTTTTAATAAAATAGTAGTGGACATAGGTAAGAAATAATGGGGGCAAGCATCTTGACATGCATCAAGAGTGGGTCATGGGCAGATGTGGCTGACAGGATTTTTCCAAAATAAAACAGGGTTAGGTGTCAATTATTAAATAAAACTGAAATAATTTACATTTTTTTTTTTTTTTTTTTTTTAAAGTTTTGGTTGGGGACCACTTCTTTTTATCTTACACCCCAAACCAAACAAGCAACAATTAAAAAAATGACAAAAAAAAAAAAAACTAGAGTCAATTTCTATTTATTTATTTTATTTTATTTTTTTTTCACTTTTAAAGTTATATTTTTATCAGATATAAGATAATAGCTCTTTTCTCCAGGGCTCCAGCATTGAGTGACTGTCAGCATATTTCTCTGACGTAGTTAGAATAAGAAACTAAGAAAAAAAAAAAACATTTGTTAAAATGGTATCATAATAAAGCACTTTATCCTTTGTGTTAATCGTGTTAAATCATCTGTCGGTGCCAGCCTACTGGTGTTGTACATTTTCCCCATCCCGTTGCATAGAAGACGTAACAGTCTCCTATAGTGAAGCCACTTTCTCTGCTTTATTTCCATAGCGGTGTTCCTCTGCTGATTGAAAACAGCCGCAGGAGTTTCCAAATTGAGTGTTTCTGCACGTGGGTTGCCCTCAGGGATGCAGTGAAGCACCATCTCACCGAGTTCAGTTAACACAGCTTTTACTTGACACCACAAATCATTGTAAATGTCTCCAAGTGAATGATTTGGTTTTGAAATTCATTTATTTTCTATGATTTGCCCAGGTTTTCCCAAAACAAAAATATAATGGGAAATTACTAGGAACTAAGTCGAAATGAAATCTCCTAAAATGACACAACATTTTTTTTTTTTTTTTGGTGCATAAAATATGTGCTATTTAAAACTACCCTCGGGGCTGGAGAGTGAAAATCTCCTTATTTTTGTAACATAATTAGAATATGACTCCACGCTTTGCAAAATTAGGTCATAACTCTGCTAAGGCTGTGGGTGGCTGGGGTAGATGAGGGGTCGGGACACTCGAGGGGGGGGGAACTCAGAGTGGATTTACTGCTCCTCTGCATCAAAAGGTATTATAGTTGGTATCACCTGAATGAGATCTCTGCACAATGCTTCCCGGGAGGTGTTTCAATCCAGAGGCAGACCCTGGGGCAAACCCAACACACGCTGGAGAGATGACATCTCTCAGCTGGCTGAGCAATACCTTCAGTACCTCTACCGAGAGCTCAGCTCCAGGTGAGGTGGGTAGCAAAACATGGAGTGGATGAGATCCATCATGGACAACATGTCCCAAAGACACCTCATAGCATGAAGGGTCATTGGGCTGACAGTCTAGGAATAATTTCTTCACCTCTACTGCCCTTTGAACGGGATCTAATCATGTCTTACATCTGTGCAATGTTCTTGAAATTCAACCAAACATTGAAGGACTCAGCAACGTTGCATTCTGGGATGTGCTGGTACATCTTGCTCATATTATATTCCAGAGAGCCCAGTGTTTACAGAACAGAATTGCAAAATTGCATTTGCATTTTTTTTTTTTTACTGCAGGATGAATCTACGTCAATCATCCTTGACTTCAGCCAGGATTGTAAAGAAACATAATTGATTGAACACTAAACCATTTTCTGCAGAATGATCACAGTCAGTTGATTACAGTGTTTAAAGGCAGATAATTAAAAAAAAAAAAAAAAAAATGACAACTTTCTAAGGCTGTCTTAACGATCATCATAGGTGGAAGTGCTAAAAATAATAAGCACTGAGTGAAAAAAAAAAAAAAAAAAATTTCTAATGAACCCGTGGTTTGTGATGTGAGGTTAACAACGCTAGGTGAAATGGAGAACAGGTTGCTGTGACAAGGGAACATGTTAGGAATATCTCAAGTCCATTTTTTCATACCACACATCCCAATACAGTGTAAATAATATGCAATAATAAATTGTTTCCAAAATCCAAAAATTTTGAGAATCGTGTGTCTCGTCTCATGATTCCTATGAGGTTATGGTCATTTTTTACTAGTTCAATTACCTTTTTTGAGTTCTTTAAAGGATGACTAATAGTCTTTATTCAGATAATATTTAGTCAACAATAAATTGTCTTTATTAATTGTGAAGGTTTTACCAACCTTGGTTAAAGATTTACCAACTTTTACCAACCTTGTTCAGTGGTCAATGATTAAACTTTCAGACTTCAAGATTTGCGATTTTTGGGAAACACTAATCTAAAAACACCGATCGTGGTCTACATACCCATGGGTGTACCGACACCGTAGGCTCTTGAGTCAATAAGGCCCCCGATCTGAGTGAGGTTGCAGTTGCGCTGCGTGACGAACTCTATGGCGGTGGACTCCATCAGGAAGGCGTAGTCAGAGGTGAGCACGCGGTGAATGCCTTCCTCCACGTTCTTCACCATCACAGAGTGCCTCCGGCTGCTCATGAACTCCCACATCTTATCGTACGTGGAGATCTTTGTTTTCTGCGAGAACACATTCAACACAACCACGAAAACAAAGGGGAATTTAATCTCCCTGCAGTTAAAAACACATCTTTAAACTTTAGAACTCCACCACAGTCGTGGTCGAAGTGAGTGAAGGAATACAGTCTACACAGTAAACGGTAACAGTGAGACTTCACGTCTCTGCCCTTATCACCATCAAGTGTGGAGCAGCGGCGGCAGCAGCGGTGGTGGTGTTGTCACTCAGAGTGCACTTCACTCCCTACACCTGTAATCACTGAGAAAAATACCGGAGCACAATGGTCTTCAGGGGAGAAGATTTGGAGGTAATTCTGAAGCCATTTGAAACCTAATTAAGTCACATCTTCAAGGTCCTGCCCGCCATTATTGTGTGTAATGACTTTTTGTGGCCGGTCGATATTTTAGATCAACTGGGTGATTTGTGCCCATCAGAATCTTTGGAGTTACCCTTGACAAATCAGACGATTGAGCATGCAGGCCTCAGACTGCTGATAAGGCAAGAGTGGTGGCTGTGAATGCACAGGGAGATAACCACCTCCCCAGTCAGGTGAAGGGTTGAGGTGTGCTTCCTGAGGCCTTCACACAAGCATCCAGAGATGATTAAATCTGAAATGGCTACACACTCTGAATACCCTACAGCATAACATCCATTCATGGGTCTGGTCAATGATAACTTTTTTTTTTTTTTTTAAATCATACACTTGCTTACATGTATCTCATCCAGCTCTTGGGTTTGCAGCAGTGAGATCCGAAATTGACGTTTATAAAGGTCAAGACGTTTGGGAGAATTCTCTTTACCTGTAACGTCAAGTAAAACAATGTTGCCAGACTGCAATCACTAATCAGCTAATTGATTGGTTGAGCGTGATTAATGTGCCGTGTGGAAGTTACTTTAAAAAGCAGTAACTTATACTAGTTACTGCTCTAGTTACTAACTTATAAAAGTAACTAATAACCAGTTAGTTTACTTTAAAAACACTTTAAAAAAAAATAAAAAATTGTGTTGTGTTCTGTAGCAATTATCACAATGAAATGTAGTGGTGCAATAAAAACAAAATATATGTTTAGACATTTTGACAGGCGTCTTTATGCTAACCTCAACTTGCAACGTGCCGTCGTCTTGCTTGTTGATTTGAGTGAGACAGTTTATTTCCCTTATAAGACAAGAAGACCCGCCTCTAATTCTCAGTCTCATTCTGATTGGCTTAGCCTGATACGTTAACCTTTGTCAACCAATCATCGCTCCTTTTCAACGCATCAGTTCAGTTAGTGTGCACGGCCGTCTTTCACTCATGACTGTGAGAGTTACCACACACACACACACACTGACAGGCTTCGTTGCCACATATGTATATATTATATATATATATATATATATATATATATAAATATATATATATAAAGTAGCTTCATTGCCGTCAAAATTATTGGTTGCGATATGGTGTAGCCCTGGAGTTTGTGCGATTTATAATCATCAGTACAGTCATTGGTATTGGATGAAATTATTCCTCCCGTTAAATCGTCTCTAAAAAGAAATAAAAACTTGAAGAAGGATGGGGAGTCAGGGCTGGTTAAACAAAAAGTTTACTGAACAAAATTATTTTTGTAGTATAATCTTCTCACTAGATACATCAAATTCCCTCCAACACAGTCCTGAAGAAACACTTGTTCAAGTGTTAGTTAAAAAGAAAATTATCCTGTTCAATTTAAACAAGATTGCTCTGGGTAAAAAAGACACAAAAATAAGGATTGGGAACCAGGAGTCCTCCGTTAATGAATAACAAAATCCTTTCTATCTTTTAATCCACTCCATGATTAAATTGTTTTTTTTTTTTTTCTTTTTTCTCTTACGGAGACCAAGTCTCATCGCTTCACCAATTTTAGTGTAAATTAGTTTTACTCCATCCTGCTGACACAGATACTGAACAAATCAACAGACAGCAGTGGGAGGAAAAGCTAACTATAAAAAAAACAAAGACATCGTTTTACCCTCAGGATGAATGAATTTTCAACAAACTGCAATGCATCTTAAGCAATCAATAAAATTCACTGCTACGTTTAGGTAAGCTGTATTTTTCTCTCTTCACTCACGGAAACGATGCAGGTTGAGCCTCTGAGATTTATATTAATTGACCATTGATTATTAAATATGTGCCTGAAACGATGGCGATGATATTCAACCTGTGCATTGAACCCGTCACCAAAGTGAACCGTGAGCATCTTACTCCGTGGCAGGAGAGCAGTGAGTGGGGACGGTGCCTTGCTCAGTGCTCCTCAGTGCTCCTCAGTGGTAACCATTCACACCTCTAAAGCCCAGCACATGCGGGGAGGGTTCCGCACCCACGGAAGGCTCAGCGCCATCCGCACGGGCTGATAGTACACCCGCACGATGAGAATTCTGCTCACTAGTAAATCGGCTGATTTCCCAGGTCACGTGATAAGTTAAAATTAAGGAATCCGAAAACGAATAGGTACTTTTACTGTTATTGTTGTTGAATATTATTCAGACAAGGATTGTCTTGCCAAAGATCCACGAAGTTGTCTTCTAATATCGTTTCAGTCGCTGCTGGTTGCCATCTTGCCATCTTGCATCATTGTAACACATGCGCACAAATCATTTGTAGTGAGAAAGATGCTCATGTAGCCCGCACACGATGAGACTTTGTTCACTAGCGCCGAGAGAAATCGAGCACGATCGATATTTTGCTCACGGCCTCAAGTGACAAATGGCTCACGTAAAATTACGCGTACACGATAAGAATCTGGTGCTGAGCAATCGGCGCGCGCCGAAACCTCCCCATGTGCACGGGGCTTAACCCACCTCCTTCTTTTAGGCTTTTGTTTTCTACAACAACCCTTTGAGGTTAAATACCAGAACTGCCCTGTAGTTGGTTAGAACTGATGAAGCCTCCTAGATGAAGAGGTGAAACGTCTTCAAGAAACCTACTATGTCGAGTAGCCCTCGAAGCAACTAATTTTGGAACCTGAGACGCTCAGGGCCCAAGTGGCTGATTCCTTTTCCACTAGGGGCAGTCAGTGCCCTACGTTTAACCAAGGGTTGTAATCAAATACACCGTAAATGCAACTGTGCAACTGAGCTCTTTAGCACTAACAATACGTGCTCATTAACTTTACTCTTTCATTTAATCATCTTTATCTGATTGTCCATTACTGGGTCACGGATGTAGCGCTCCCCAACTGCCACCCAAATCACACTGCACCCCACTGTGAGTGAGTGTGGGTGGTGAGCCAGCTCAATCTTTGTTTTATATACAGTCATGGAAAAAATATTAAACCACTCTTTCTTTCATTTCTTGTCCATTTAAAAGTCTGCTTCCACTTAATCTACATTAATCTGGACAAATATAATAACAACAAAAAAGGCTCATGATTAAGTTTAATTTCAGAGCTGATTTCTGGCCATTTTGCATGGTTTTATTGACAGTGACAAAAATCACTTCTGTTCCTACATCACTAAATACAGTGCTTTTAGTCATTGCATGGTTTTGTGTTCATTGTTTCCCCCAGGTGATAAACCTTTAGTGGAACAAGGCATTGAGATGAACAAGGAATTGAAGAAAACATCAGAGTGGTCTAATAATTTTTTTTCCATGACTGTATATATTTTCTTTCGGCTTGTCCCTTTTTCAGGGTTTGCCACAATTAACGGTTTCCAGCTCACCCTGTCCTCTGTATCCCGAACTCTAACTCCAACCACCTCCATGTCCTCCCTCACTGCATCCAAAAATCTCCTCTTTGGCCTTCCTCCTTGTCTCCTACCTGGTAGTTTCATCTGCAGCACCAATATAAAATGTCCCTCCTCTGAACATGTCTGAACAATCTCAATCTAATGTCTCTCGCCTTTTCTCCAAACCTTCCTGTCTGTGTTGTCCCTCTAATGACCCCATCCCTGATCCTGCTGGATCATATACTTTATAAAAATGATACATTTATTTCTTTATTCAAATTAACTTTTTTAATAATTTTACTTACTACTTTTGGTCAATGTGAAAAGACATAGTCTCTCTCTCTCTATCTTTCAGACACAGCCAGCCATCCTCCATTTAACACACGCACACAAAAAGGCGGGAGTAAAAACCGGTGCTGTCTTTAACGGGATAAGGTTTTATTGGCTAACAAGCAAGACACAGCTGCTGTGTGTTTGGATATTAAATTATTCAGGGTTATTGGAGCGACGGTCCGCGGGGAACGTCCCTGCTCGGAGGATGAGTGAGATGCTTCAATGCTTCAGAGACCGTACCAAGCAGACATTTACATAATTATCCAACATTGAAAGTGTATTTCACGGCAAAAGTCCATAATTACCCCAGACCAAAAAGGTAGTTAGCTGTTAACAGTAATTGTAATGTGTGCACATCCACTGCATAAGCTGGACACCTTGAATCGAAATAAACTCATGATGAGTCCGACCAGAACCTCAAATTCATCATCATCATCATGAAAACGGGTTTTAAAGAAAGCGACATCAGCGTGTGGAAAATGTTAATTTCCTAAAAGACAAGAAGCCGTGGCTTTTTTTAAACAAATAACAATACAAATACACAATTAATAATAGTGGTTCCATTGTGCATTCCATTTAGCAAAGGTGCCTGGACTGCAGGGAGAAGAGAGTCCTGGGTTCAATTCCCAAGAAAAGAACATGGTTAATAAGATTAAGCAAGTTACTTTGGCTCAAAGGGTCTGCTAAATGGGTAAATGTGGAAACAAATTAAAAAAAAAGGTACTTTTCTAGTTGACCAGAAGATGCCAACCATCGTAACCCGGATTTGAACTTGCACAGGAGGAAACTCCTGGAGTCTCAAAACTTTTTTTTTTTTTTAGAACTCCATTAATCCCTTAGGAGTATCCTTCAGGAATATATGCCTCTGCATTTAACCCATCACCATAGTGAGCCCGGTGCTGCTGGCTGAGCAAGCGCCTGGGGAGCAGGTTGGGGGGGACCATGCTCAGGGTACTTCAACGGTAACTTGGCAGTAGGGGGATTCGTACACGGGGCTCTTGGACCCAAATTCGATTCCTTAACCACTAAGCCACCAACTGCCGCCCAAAATGACAGAAAAATCGTATCTGGGCCAAAGCCCAACACGGTGTCATTAAAGTCTCCTAAGGTATTTCATCAAATCCATTCCGAGGGTTAAAAAGATTTGTATCTATACAATATTTATTTTTTTTTATATTAAAGAAATGTAAAGGTGACATTTCCTCAATCTGATAAAATTGAATGGTTACCAACCTTAAAGAAGTTCATAGTAGCTCCGTCCTCTACCACCCCGTACTCTATCTTGGTCTGCTTGGCCAGGTCATCGGCAGAGTCGATGGGCGACTCCATCCTCTCTACAGTAAGAAAGGCAGCCAGGTTTGCCGTGTAGGAGGAGATAATGATGAGGGTGAAAAACCACCAGATTCCTCCTACTATTCTGGTGGAGAGGGCTTTCGGCATGAGCTCAGATCCTGAACGAGAGGAGCAAAAATTCGGGGTAAGGTTTGATACGGCACGGGTTTGGAAAGCGGCGCAGCTCCCAGGCTGGGTCAAACCAGTCTTGCTGCCCGGATTGAAAAGGGTCATGGTCTATCCTGTTGACTAGGCCTTACTAAGAAAGGATTTTTTGTGTGTGTGTGTGTGTTTATGCAACTTGATAACCATCACAGGGAATAGCTGGTATGTTTTTTTTCTTGTATCCAAGTTGTTACTCCTGTGCAAGACTGTCAGGAAAACAACCTTATACATGTTACTGCCCGGGACTGGTTGGATTTTTTTTTGACAGTTTTGATTGATTGCCATGCTTCAGAGACAGATTTTGTGCAGCATGAGCAGGCAGACGTCAGGAGAGAAGAGTGGCGGATGAGGGATTTGGAATAGAGAGAGATTGGCAACGTGCAGATGTACTGTGAGAGAAGAGAGCTCCAGAAATTAGAACCCCACTATGGCAGCATAGACTCCCAGTTATCTGCTTGTTGTTATGGCGAGATGTTCCTGTTGGCAGCTTTTTGACGATCTATTTTAGCTGCAGGTCTAAACAAAGACCGTGAATTCAAGAGCCGACTGACCCTGTGCAACCTGGAGAACATACAGTCATGGACCACACTCCTGTTTCCTTCAATATCTTGTTCATTTTAATGAGAATCGACAATCAATCACATTTCCATGTTCTCTGTATTCTTCGGGCAATATACCTTTGCAGGTACCAGGCGTTTAATGAACAGGAAATTGAGGAAACACTTTAATTCACTGACTTTTATTTTTCTTCTGTTATCTGGCGTGGTGTTCCAAGACTGCCACCCAAATCACGCTCCTCCATACTGTGAGCCTTCCTATGGGTGGTGAAGTTACGTTGGTCAGGACGACGCTACGGCCTTGCCTTGGCCATCATTGCCGCTTGAAGAAAACAATATTGTGTCTAATATATTTTTCCATGACTGTGTTTGAGCTACAGGACACAGAATACTGCATATCCCGGTAAGGCCATTCAACATATTTGAGTTTTTTCAGGCTACACATATGGGAAATATACAATTATCTTGATCCCACGCTTCTATGTTTTAAACTCCAACAAAAAAAACAGCGATTTAGAGTGGACTGAATGTATCTTATTCCGTCCCTGACATCAAGTGTCCAAAACCTCCCTGTACAGAATCCATACATTGCGGCAGAAATTCGTGCCAAGGAAGCCATATAAGAGGGCAGGTTTTGTCATCTAAGTGAATGGATGTGGGCCTGGATTATAGCAGACTATTCCTCTTAAGCGGCTTACGGAACTGGAAGCTGGGATGCTTTTTTTTTTATGGTGACTCAAAAGGAAGACGGACAAAGAGTCAGGGAGATAGAGGAGGTTAAGAGCTCCACGTTTGACTCCCTTTGTGAAGCTAAATCAGCACTTTCACGTGGAAATTAACTTTTTTTCCACTCCCACAGTTGCCAGAGTGAGTCGTCTGGTAGCAAAGATTATGTAGGATACGGGAAAAACAAAAAGCACCTTGCCTATTAGTGCGTCCTTGAAATTGTTGAATATTAAAATAATCATAAAAATAAAATACGGAAAACCTTTTTAATCATATTTATACTCCTAATGCGTTGCCATTTAGCGAGCAAAGTGAAACAGGATGACCATGAGCCTCTCACTCCATTCATTTATGCAATTTAAATGAAAAAAAAAAAAAAAAAAAGAAAAAAATTGCATAAACCCAGAAACGGACATGAATACAAAGTGATATTCATGACTCCTTTTCACATTGGTTTGTAGTGTGCTACCAAACCCAGGATCATGGATCAGGTTACCAGGTTCTCTAGGCTTCTCCTCCTGTTCCACCCCAGAACCCAGAAGAGAAAAGAAAAACAACCCCGCTCAGGGAAGGGAGTGGAACCCAAACAGAGCCTGATTGGGACTGACTGTCATGTACCCAAGGTAACGTCATGACCAAACAGCACATCACACCATTTTCTGGGGGACGCTGCCACCCACCAGGCAAGGGAGCCTCTCTGCAGTGTAGACCAGCAGCTAGCTGCCATGCACAAACTGTGTTCCTCCTGTTTAATCCTAGAGACTTTGAACGTCCACTCACGTCTTCTTAACTGGTCCACTCTGGGGCACGGGGGGGTTTCTAAAGGAGCGGTTCATTATAAATTTCTAACACCTGTCTTTAAACATAAGTCAGACTCAAGTCATGTTCATATGAATAAAGATGATAAAATTGGACAATTGATGTTGTCACAAACCATGTATTGAAAATAAGTGCATGCAGACAGAAATTATTAGATATGGTTATAATTTAGTTAACTTTCTTGTAAGGGAGTGTAATTTAAATTAAATATATTGTTATTATTATTATTATTATTATTATTATTATTATTATTATTATTATTATTATTATTATTATTATTATTATTATTATTATTATTATATTACTTCAAAGACAATAATATTTAGGACAATATGAATATTCTCTGAAGGTCTGGCTTCCAACTTTCTCCAATAGAAAACTTTGCAACTGGAAAGTGAGAATAGAGAAATTTTGATTTTATATATATATATATATATGTATAACATACTATTTATTTATTTATTTATTACTGTGTTAGGGGTTTCCACATCAATCAACCTCAAAAATGTGAATAAATATGAATTAGTAAATAAAGATATGTCATTTTTTTCTGCTTTCACTAAAATAACGTGTAGCTCAAGACAAGGAATACAAAATGCTGTGTGTGTATATTTTTAAATGTAAATATATTTAAAATTATATATATATAAAGGGTGCTTTAGTATTGTTGAAATTAGCAATTAGTAATCTATCTAGATTGAAATAATACATACATAAACCATAGAAACCAAATATACTCAATATATACTACATATTATACGCAAATGATACTAAAGGACATGTTAAAGGCATGTTGCTGTATGATACAACAGATTAAATTGTCAAGATTTTTATTATTTTTTTATAATTTTATAAATTTATACATTTAACGCATTAAGCAAATCGGATGCAAATTTATGGGTAAATCCACTTAGAAAGGCATCTTGGTCATTATGGATGTAATTTTACCTCTTTAAGTTATGCTTTCAGACTAAAGACGAGAACAAGTTAAGAAGATACGAGTTTGGTAAAGGAACACCAAACCAAACAGGCAGGGCAAACTTCTGAATCTGTCACATTCTCATTCAAGCTCACCTGGTTGTTTTGGGTGACAAGACTTACCTTTGAAGGGTCAGGGGAAGGATCATTGAGGGAGATTCTAAGGGGAGGGATGTCAGGGCGGATAAAGGGTAAACATGCGCATCCATCCATTCCGAGCTACTGCATACGTTATGTCAAATTTACACTCAGTCCAACCTGCTGGACAGTTCATGATCCACATGCACAGAGGCCCCCATGCATGGTCAAGAGCCTGGTCAAGGAGCAAAAAACAGTCGGCCCCCCAGCAAATAGTGGGACTGCTAGTAGAAAGAGGTGGCAGGCAGAGGCGTCTACCTTGCTGCATGAGAGCTCCAACTCCGAACCAGAAACTATTTAGCAGGGTGAAATTGTTTTCCACTACATCCGAGTCTGGGTTGCAAGGATGGGGGTTATACCACTCGTAGGGACTAAACCTGTGACAGTCAACAGAGAGCACACACACATATAATATTACAGCGGTTGAATGGAGGCACGGAGGAATTCAATAACAGTGGTCCTACCTGGGAAAAGAGAAGAAAACAAAGTTTGATTAAACACATCCAGATATAGAACTAGGACTTAAAGTGAGGCTTTCAATTGTCACTCATCTTGTAGGTGATGTTTAGTGTTCTGGTAACTGCATTAGTCACATGGAAAGGTTATTAAATAAATTAGTATAAAATTGTTACAGTTTGATTTCACTGAACAATCATGGTAATTCAAAATATGGGACAACTCATGCTCTGTGTAGTTAGAATAACATTCAATAAGAGCGAAATAGGAGTGGATTGAAAAAAAGCGCTTTGATTCCAGAAGAGTCTCCCTGTGTGGGCATCTTTATAGCGGAGGCAGTGATTTAATCAGCGGTGTCTGGAAATAAATCCTTTTTTTTTTTTTTTTTCTTTTCAGAAGATGAAGAGAAACTTTTTATACCTGTCATTTCTGAGTACTACTCAGTCCCCAATCACCTGGAGAAGAGAGACCTTTCATTTATTTGTGTTAAATAAAAGTGACACGGCATTAGGGAAGGTTGATTGGTCTACAATTAGACGTCATGACCTGATTTGGTTGGTGTCAGGGACGACAGGGAGCCAGGGCCGTGTCTTGACTCCAACTGTTTAACAGACACCACTGTCTGACTAATCATGCTGCAGTGCATAATGAAAAGCTGTCTCGATGTGGGCCTTCGTCCTATGTGTAAAGTCATGAATGATCACCTCCGGTAGATGGACGCTTGCGTGGAGGGACATACTAATGAAGCCGCTGCAGACTTTAATTCATCGTCCTGCAGGAAGTATACAGTAGTACATGCTGCAATACATCACGGTGTATGAAGATGCATGTGTGTCCAGATGACATGACAGTATCATAACTGTCCTTTGGCAGAGATGAATGAGCTTCTGAGTTGCAATATGGTTAGAAGTGTTTCCTTTAGTTGCCCTTAGAACACACACCGAGGTTATTGGTGCGATGCACACAGGCTGAATAACCTTTAGACGTCCCCTGATTCGTGCTTCGCGAGAGTCCTTGGCCTCAAGTCGATTCATCTACTCAACTCAATTTACCACAGATTTGATTCCTTGTCAATTTTTTGTTTCAAATTGAGTTCAACTGAGCGGCTGCTTCAGCAAAGAGTTCCTGACTGCAGTATATAAACCCACTGCTGTGTATGGATATTCATATGTGTGTGTATATATGAACACAGGGCAGAAAAAAACAACAACATTTTATAATTGTCATCTGAACAGAGGAGTCAGCGAAGGAGGACGGTTCAGGCCCCGGTAAACCGAAAGGCGTTTAAGGCAGGAAACACAGCTTAACCTGTCTCTCACTGTAACACAGCTCAGACTATTTGCTGTCAGTTTGATCCAATTACACTGCCCTTACATTATCTCAGGGCATCTGAGCTCCAGAGGCACAAACCTCCAGCAAGGTCAGAGTAGAGATAAGGCTGGGAAAAAAAAAAAATGTGAGGATTTCAGCAGATGGGCAGGAACATGTGATTTTTTTTTTTTC
>JAFBJS010004779.1:35009-67509 GCA_016785265.1 Paraplagusia blochii
ATAACAACAATAATAGTTCATACAGGTTTTATTTTGGAGCCGTTTTGGTAGCAATTTTCCATAATTTTCTCAAGTAACCAAAATGACTTCAATTCTTACATCAATAACTATGGCATTGTACTGACAAAACAGTGCTTTTAGGCATTCCATATTTCCGTGTATTCCTAAGGTAATGTACCTTTAGTAGTACCAGGCATTAGAATAACAAGAATATATATATATATATATATATATATACAGTCATGGAAAAAAAATGCTGTTTTTTTTTTTTTTTTGCTGTTTTCTTCAATTTCTTGTTCATCTTAATGCCTTGTTCCACTAAAGGTTTATCACTTGGGGGAAACAATGAACACAAAACCATGCAAAATGGCCAGAAATCAGCTCTGAAATTGAACTTAATTATGAGACATTTTTGTTGTTATTATAATGTAGATTAAGTGGAAGGAGACTTTTAAATGGACAAGAAATTAAAGAAAGAATGGTCTAATATTTTTTTCACGTCTGTTTATATATATATATATATATATACATACAAGATTAAGATTTTTTTATTTTCTATTGTTGTTTTAGTGATAGTTTTCCATGGCCATGAAGTTTCAGGTGTCCTTGCATGTTTGGCAACAAGCCTCTGATACAATTCCTTTGCATTTCACAAAGCTTGAATGAATGCATCAAAAAAAACCAAACGTCAGTGCATCTTTATCAGTTTAATGCATGGTGTTTTTTTTTTTCGGGGAAACATGTGAGTGCTGCTATTAATTTCATTCATTTGCCTTCACATCTGGGTGTCGGTACTCATATTTCTTGAATTGTTTCATTTTGTGCTCCTACCCACAGCTATAAGTGAGATCTGATTTCTGAAACTGGGTGGGGTTGTTTAGAACTCATTTCCATCAGTTTAAGAAACAGAAACTTCCCGGATACAGAAAGCAGTAGAGATCTAAGTTATTTAGTTGGACTCCTTTGGACATAATGTCTCCAGTAGGTTCAGAGGCTGACTTTCTCCTTATGCTCCCACCTTTTAGTCCACTGAGGCCTTGTTGACAGCAATAACTATTTGTCCAAGTCAAGCCTGCAGGCCGGAGATGAGAGGAACACTGCCTCATGAGGGACTGGTCTACTAATGTCAGTGAAGGGAACTATTGCAGTGCTCAGGAGAAGACACTGAAGATAGGGTTAGATTGTTGGTTCTACTATGCTTGACTATTAGTCATACAGCTTAAATATACCGTACATGCATATATATCTATATGTGTGTGTACATATATACTCAATCCCAGTGGGAAGCTTGCTGAGTGTAAAGATCTACACCATGGGCCGACTGTTTTGCCTGAGTGTGTGTGTTTGTGTGTGTGTGTGTGTGTGTGTTTGTTTTAATAAGCTCTGTAGGGGAAACAACTCACAGTAGAACGTGTACTCGCCTCACATCACTGTTCTCTCAAATGGCAGCAGTTGTTACCTTGTTTCTCCCTTCCCGTTGTTTTCCCTTTGCCGGCTTTAGAAGCTGTTTCCAACTTTTGATTGTGAAGACCGGGAAATGCTGACTGTTCGGAATAGTTTATAGTTTCCTTACTTGGGTCAAGTCTTAAACTTTTAACTATATTTGTTTTTCGAAGATTTGATGAGTAGAAATCTTTCAGTTTTAAGTCACAAACCTTTGACCTAAGTCAATAGACATATATCATTAATTGTCACTGAACATTGATTAGGATATTGTATTATTGACCAGTGATATGTGAACAATTACTATTACTCAAATTCGTATACTGTACTGCAATTCTAGGGTCACCAAGCTGGTGCCCAGGGGCACTCCATATTCAACATGGCCTTACCAAAGGTGGCCACAGGGTGTTTTCCAAAAAACAAAACTAGTCCAAAAACAGTCAAATCAGGTTTAGTGAGTGTGCATCAAACAAGTATATCTTTATACAAATATAGTTGCCCTTGTACCAGTAAATTTCACCAGTAGAAATGACCATGGATACTGTGTAACATGATGCAAAAAGGTTCCCCGAAAATATCTTGCGCCCAAGAAGAGGATTGCAACCAAGTGTTTGGGAAAACAATGTTATTAATCACCATATTCTTAACTAACGGCACCATCAGTCAAAACTATAAAATGAACTGCTTCATAAACTGATATGTCGGTCACAGAGCATGTTTGACCCTTTATTGATACTGCTCTACATTTATTAACCAAAATCAAGTCATTAATACTCACGTGGTCCATTAGCTCTCTGACCATGCCATTCCATTGACCTGTGTTCTCATCCTGAGCCCCGTATCTCCCATCCTCCACTAGTCGAACCTCATAGTTGAAGCCCAGGATGCTGGCCAGCTCCTTCATCAGGTCTATACAGTAGCCCTCGAAGCGGTCATTTCCGTAGAGAGGCTTGTCAGACTTCTTGAACATCACATATGGCTCTTCCTGTTGGATGAAAAAGTAGTCAGTGATGAAAGTCTTCAAAGAAGAATGTTTCCCAGCAGTTGCTGATTTAGAAGCCTGGACACACACTGGTCTGCATATGGGCCAGCTGTTAACGGTTTGGAAAAACATGACCATGTAATTACAGATCATTCTTCTTCTCTGTCCTGGTATCGCAGGGTGGTATCGCATCTGTGACGACACCACATTCATTCAGGTAGAAGATACAGACGCAGACAAATGGGAGAAACTTGGTCTGTCACTAACAACAGCTGGCAAGTTCATAACTGTCTTCATCTATTGTGATTTCTCCACCTTCCCTACTGCGAGTCATCAGCAACATTTTTCGTCTTGTAAAAAAATCCCACAGCTTCTCGTCATACAACCATGTCTCACGCACCACCTGTCTCGGTGCTTTACTTTTTTTATATAGAAAAAGAAAGAAATCCTTTTTTTTCTTTCAAACAAGCGATAATTTTCTATAAATGAGAGATAATAAAAACAGTGCTCATGGCTCTGACCCGTTCCACTGGGTTGAATAACATGGAGGCATGAAATTATTGCACACAAAATCAGCAGAAAAGCAAAAGTGCATGCACACGCTTCTTGTAGTTGTGAGACCTGTTGCGGCTCAGTATTGGTCCATATATAAGGCGCACCGGATTATAAGGCGCAGTGTCAGCTTTTGAGAAAATTCAAAGCTTTTAGGTGCGCCTTATAGTGCGGAAAATACAGGATTTTGTGTCCAAAAAGGTTTCTTGTTCCTGATACCAGGCATCTGTAGTGTCTCAAATCATTTTTTTTTTTCCAATCAACAGGTCTTGAAATGCATTATCTAGTTTATAATACAGGGTGAATAAGTTCACACACATAAACATTGTTCTTACCCAAGCGATCAAAGTGCATGTCATCAGGTTTTACACCATCGTGTTTATTACTACTCCAACTAATTTGTCCACACTGCGTATTTGACTCTTCATTCCACATAAAACAGAAACAAGTCCATTAGAATTAGCAGCTATCGCCTTCGTTTAACCACATGCCAGCAATCAATATCACCATTACTTGTTATATCCACTATAGCTCCAGCGCTGCTACATTTTACCGGAGCAGCTGTAGAACTGCCAGGATACTGATGCAATCTTGATGAAAGAGCAGAAAGCAGTATCCACTATCGATCCATACCAGAGCGTCGACAACATCAACGCGCTCCTACAGGACAGGACGGCAGTGAACTTGTGTGTAAGGTCTGAGATGAAAATCAGTGGAGTGGACTCAGTCTACATCAAACTACATATACTGTATATAGCCTATAATTTAGATCAAACTACAAAATAGTAGGTTGGAATTTATTATTGTTATATTCAATGCTTTACACCTTCATTCATTCTTCATCAACTTATATTAAATAATTTTATTTTTACAAAAATGTTATAGATTTTAAAGCATACCAGACAATATCTGTTTCCTGCCTAATGATCAGCATGCTTAAAAACAAAGACATTTATGTCAATAAATAAAAGTAACAAAAATGTAACTTCTGTCTATCAAAGACTACCACCCAGAGTTTGCAGACAGGTGAAAATCCCTTTGGCTGCTTTAGGTGTAACCTCAGAAATATTAATTTATCAATCACATGAAATCAGAAGAGTCTAGTTGTAGGTTTTATCAAACAAATATATTTGCATACAAATGAATTAAAATGGCATCATATTTAGATGGTTATCTTCAAAATAGAACAACTGCATTTAAACAAACAAAAAGAAAGAAAAAAAAAAATAGAAATTAAAAAAAATGACACTTTCACTATAAATTTAGAATTGTCATTGCCAGTAACAGCGTGGCTGAGATCCATGGACTTCCTTCGGTGAAACATTCAGAACAGTTCAGCAACTTTAATTGAGTTATTATTTCCTGAAAAATAAAGTTGCATTTGAAACATCTGGTGTAGACCAGGGTGTGAGGGTTAGAAAGGGCCTGAGGAAAACTGGGGGAGTGAAAGTCAACGCAAAGAAAAGAAAAGAATGTGAGAGAAAGGGTTTCTGGGGATAATGACCCAAAAGCAAGGCAACTAAGGGCAATATGTCCAGCATCTTCTCCTTTCGGGTTGTTCCTATATCAGAGTTTTCTACAGGGAACGTTTCCATCTCATCCTGTATCTTCAACTCTGACTCCAACTACCTCCATGTCCTCTCTCACTGCGTCCATCAATCTCCTCTCTGTCCCCTATACCTGGTAACTCCAATCTCTAGGATCTATCTTCTACCAATATACCACCGTCCCTCCTCTGTACATGTCCAAACCATCTCAATCTGGCTTCTCTAGCTTTTTCTCCAAACCTCCCTCTGTCCTCCCACCAATGACCTCATTCCTGATCCTGTCCATCCTTGTCTCTCCTAAAAAGCATCTCAGCATCTGTTACCCCTCCACCTTCAGCTCTGTCTCTTGTCTTCTGTCTATTCCTAGTGTCTCTAATCCATCCATCATGGCTGGTCTCACAACTGTCGTGTGAACCTTTCCCTTCACCTTAGCTGACTCTCTTCTATCACAGATCACTCCAGAGACCTTTCTCCAGTTGTTCCATCCTGCCTGTACTCTATTCTTCTCCTCTCTTCCACAGTCTCCAACAGTTGAGCCTAATTATCTGAACTCCTCCACCTTCTTTACCTCTGTTCCTTCTAAAGTCACCATTTCACTGTCCTCCCTTTAATTTAAGCACATGTACTCTATCCTGCTATCCCTCTGCAAAAATGATGGCTCTTGTCCTTAAAGAGCCCAAACTGACAATCTGTAACCCACTGCAGCAGGCTGCTGTGATGTGTGGTTTAGAATTTTACTGGAGGCCTACGTTCTAAAAAAGCCTATCCAATCCAGAAGCATAAAATCCCCTTCTTTGCTGTGCATTAAAGCCACTCACTCTTCATTCAAAGCTGCAACAACAAAATGAAACCCTGGCTCTGCTGCATCTGCAGAACGGAGAACTCAGAGAACTTTGACCAGTTTTTTTTTTTTGAAGTCATAGGAGATATATAAGAGATTGAAGGCTATACATAAAGTTCCCAAAAGTCTGGATAATCTTTCTCTTTCAGTGTGAAGAATCTCCTTCTTGCACTCACCGTGACTCCGGCAAAATGAATTCATTCATTCATCTTCTACCGCTTAATCCTTTTTTCAGTGGAAAGCTGCAGACAATGCCATCGGTCACACACTTCTACCCCGAGTCAATATAGAAGGTGCATTAACTCTAATGCATGTCTTTGCAGGTTCTCAGTCTTTTCATTTAGAAAAATAATCTTCAGTTCTGAACTGGAGAAGACTCTTGGATGAAAGGCGGAATGTCTTCAAGAAACCTACGGTCAAATCAAACTTGATGCAACTGTTTTTGGATAACTGTAATGTGTGTTTTTGGACTTGGGTAATAAAACTGTCATGTAAGGAGAACAAACAAACCCCTGGAAGAAACATCACTTTTTCAGCTCAAGCGGATATTAAATCTCATCGTACAGCTGAATAAAGTCATCATACAACCATCTTCTTAATACATTTTATACGGAAATAGTTGGTTTGTACACCATTACTAGATTCACCCATTGATAGGCAGGGGATTGACCACCTGACTACAACGTCTGTCAGGAGAAAAATTAAAGAGGAAGCATGTGCTGACAAAATTAAGTAAATGTGTAAGCCTGAAAATACTACAAAATATAGTAGTAAAACGAGCTATTTTGTAATACTATGTAATACTTTAACTCGAAGTCCACCAAACCAAACATGTAAATGACGACCAGTAAAGTCCAGTGAAACGTAGATTCTAGTTTAACCATTGTTATTCTTTTATTTGGCAGCATTCTTCACTACTGCCACCCAAATCCCAATGCATTATACAATCAGCCCTCCTGTGGGTGGTGAGCCCACTGGACTTTTTTTTTGTGGGTGGGGACAGTGCAATGCATAGAGCAGCTCAGTGGCAACACGGCAGGTGGAGGATTAGAACCTGAAGCCTTGCAAACTAATTTCACTTCCTCAACCGCTAGGTCACTGCTGTCGCAGAATCCAGTCTAATTGTGTACCATATTCTAGTCCCCGAGCGATTTAACTAAAATATTGTTGAATTGAAGATAGAACCTGTGACTAAATGCAATGCAGTGGAAAATGTTATAAGCAAAGCAAAATATTATTTTTTTGTCATCTTGTCAAATTAGGGATATAAAAAATGGCAATAGCTGACAATCAGCCAAACAATTTGTATAAAAATAAATAAAAATAGTAAAAATTAAAAGGGAAGGGTGTTTAAATTTTACATATGCATGAAATTTTTATATGCCATAAGTAATGGGGATAAGTCATAAGTAATAGAGATTATATATATATATTAATATATTATATATACAATATAACATGGCCCCTTCTCACTGTATCCATGACTGTGATGAGCGGTTAAGACTAATGCATGTAATAAGTACTTAGGCCTAGACATCACCAGAGACTTGCATGTTAAATACGGCTCTTGTATAAAATGTACTCTTCATTATGACAACAGTCACAGTAACAGTGGATTCCTTTCAAGCTCTTTAAATATTAATTGAACTCCGTGTCTATTTTTGACCCCGCTGTCATGTTAACCAGCGGAACAGCTGTTAGCGCTCAGCCAATATGTGGGACTGCTGCGAGACTCATGCGGAAACTCTTGACCTCCATCAGTGTCTTACAAGAATAAAGCTGCCATAAACAGTTACTGCGCTCAAAACAGAGGGACATTAAACAGATTTAAGTAAAATATCACATTGTTTCTTTGCCATTTCTGGTCTGAATTACAGCAACTTGGATGGATGGGTGGATGGATGGACAGAGGGGTGGGTGGGTGGTTAGTTTAGGTAGGTAGGCAGGCAGGCAGGCAGGCAGGCAGACAGGCAGGCAGACAGACAGACAGACAGACAGACAGATAGATAGATAGATAGATAGATGATAGATAGATAGATAGATAGATAGATAGATAGATAGATAGATAGATAGATAGAAGATCGGTGGGTGGGTGGGTGGGTGGTTAGGTAGGTAGGAGGGTGGGTGGATGGATGGACGGACGGATGGATGGCTGGAGGGATGGATAGATAGATAGATAGATAGATAGACAGACAGACAGACAGACAGACAGACAGACAGAATGATAGATAGATTTTTTAGATAGATAGATAGATAGATAGAGATAGACAGACAGACAGACAGACAGACAGACAGACAGACAGATAGATAGATAGATAGACAGACAGACAGACAGACAGACAGACAGACAGACAGATAGATAGATAGATAGGTTTGATGGTACCACGCCTCTAACTCAACAACATAAACAACACTATCTGTCAGGCAAATCATATCAACACTTAAATTAAAGCAAAGGTTGAGTGAACATCTATTACAGCTGTAAACTTCATTTCACAAATCGCTGGCTCTTCTGAGCTTATTCATTCTTTTATCCATCCAATTGATTGCAGTTGCTTTATCCATGCCGCTTTTAAGAAGAAATATTTGAGAAATCTGACAAATGCAAAATACATGAGGGATTTTAAGCCTTTTGCTAGCACACCAATGCAGTTGGTGTTTTTATTCATTCAGGCCATTCAATGGAATAAAAATATATATTTGAACTTTTTTTTTTTTTTTACATTGATTCAGGATACGGTATACATTATGTTTCTAAAAAAAACTCATTCAGGAGACTTCATCAGTCCACGGTCTTCTGACAGTTTCTAAAAACCTCAATGTTCAGTTGTCTAAGAACATTTTTCAACCTTGTCCATGACCTGGATGACAGAGAATCTTCATCGACTTTGATAAATGTTATCCCTTTTACTGTGGAATCAGCAGAAGATGGATTTTCCAATCATCCCAGCACTGTTGTGTCATAGAAATATATATATGACACCAGATAAATAACCTAAAGACATTTAAACCTATAGAAATTGCTGCAAATGAGCTATATATATAGCAAATATAAACCATTGTGGGACTGGTTATCTATCTTGCTGTATCTTAGCAACAGCAACAGTGTCTTAGCTTCTTTGCTAGCTTCTTTGCTGTGTCTTGGCAAGAGCAACAGCAAGATAGCAAAACATATATATATATATATATATATATATATACATATATATAAATACACACAAAAAGCCTAAAGCCTTTATGCCATCAAAAAACTCCTTTCCCCAGCTCCGTTTACATGGAGGTACTTTGTTTCCTCTCCGCCGACGCGCCTATGATTTGTAAAGTAGATAAACTGTTGGTAGGGAGAGATCTGAACAGTAATTACATCATGTTTAATGGCACATAATCCCTGTGAAAATGATGAGGAGCTGGATTAAAGTATGCATCCATCAAACATAACAAACCTAATTATTGTCAGCCCTCTCCTGCTTCCTTTGCTGCTCACATTTATCGCGCATCTCCCCATGACTCAGCCCTGATGTGGCAATTATAGCCGTGCAGTCTTTGCTAATAACTGCAATCACATCACGTCGCAGCACGTTCAGAAGGAAAAACAGGCCCCGGATAAATAATGATAACCCTCCATAAAGTCAGTATTCCTCTTTTTTTTTTTTTTTTTCGTATCTATTCCCTGAAAACAAGAATCACAAAGCAGGATTTCTTTTCAGAAAGGCATGTTGTAGAATCTGAGGTGGAGTGAATCAACAGAGATGATATAATGAGACAATATTTCTGTGCAGATTTATCCAGACTATATAATGACCTGCTGTAACATATTGTAAACATTGTGCTTCTGGTATCTAATGATTATGGCCTTATATGTGTAGTGAAAGAACTGGTCAGACATTTTTGCTCATTACCAGAGAAGAATGATATTCAACTGAACGTTTTATGGCACAGGCAACGTGTGAAGCTCATACACTCCAGCTCAAATGGAGGAAATGTTAAGTTCATACTGTGAAACTCTGAAGCAAAGTGTTTTTTTTTTGCTCTAAGAGGAGTAAAAATTACATCAGGAGAGCTGTTGTTGATTGTCCTGGGGTTTTAGAGGGTCCTAGGTTCGAATCCGACAGCTACATGGTTACCACTGAGCATGGCATTGATGGGTTAAATGCAGAGGTCACATGTTGCAGCAGGAAAGGTTGCTTTCCTTCCTTCCTTTCCCATAATATGCACCGTGCCATCTGATTGGACAGTCACACTGTCAAATTGTCCTGCTACCGACTGAAAACATTCCTCCACGATCATTTGTGAACCGTCAGTTTGGGATTGTGGTGTTTTAGGTTATTCTGGTTCCGATCAAATTAGAGACGGAGGTGCTTTTAAAAGAAAATGGATTTCAGGTGAACGACAGAATAATGTTTGGAAACTGGTTATAAAACGATGACTGTAAGTTTGTTGCAGCTGAAAGGCCCTTTTTTCACTAAGGCAGGGCAGGATTTTATATTGGCTGTGCTTTAAAAATACTTTGTCAATATTGTCAGCAGTATCCTTACAACTTTTTTGGAGTATTTATTTCGCAATCGCAGAATTAGGCGAGAACCTAATTTGCCTCAGAGTAGGAAGTTCTCTGTGGTTTTACAGTAGCCCATAAGGACAGAATTTGTTTTTTTGATAATTGTATAAAAATGCTACATGGTTGAAGGGTTAAGTTAGGCAACTGGACATCAAAGGGGCTTCTGCAGTACTAAATGTGAGTGAGGAGAAACATGTCCCTCCTGTTGGGTGACCTAGCGTTACCTGTGTAGTGTGCTACCAGTTGTTGGGTGGGCAGTGATGGATCAAAGGGGCAATGACCCATTTATTTCCAGTTTTCTTACTAAACCCTTTATCCTTGACCATGACCTGGATCACTGAGAACATTCGTACACATGCTACAGCAGTGTTTACCAACCTTTTTTTGTGCCACTGACCGGTAAAATGCCTTGTACTATTTTCACTGACCAGTCGTTAAGTTATGGCAGGAAAAATACCCGTTAATAAAATTTAATTTCCCAGTGTTCTGAAATATTTTTCTACCTATAAAATCTTCCCACCTGAATTAACTGTGCATGCACACAATAACTTTCTGCTACCAGACCAGTATAAAAGGTTAGAATCCCGTATCAATGACTCTGCGTCAGAGTTTTTTGTCGTTGTCTTCACTGAGAATATATTTCCTAATCAAATATAGTTACATTATTGAGGATGGAATCCTTGGCATTCTATTGTTCAGTTCTTTTGTTGATGCGGATATGGACCAAGTGTAAGTAATAGCCAGGTGGGGCCAAAAAGAAACATTATTTCCCTGCGGCCCGGCACCTACGGACCGATACCGGTCCCTGGTCCAGTAGTTTGGGACCACTGTGCTAAAATGCATGTTTCTTTGTATTCTATTGCCATTCTATGTATTGTAATCTCTATAGAAACCAAGCAAAGTGAAAAAAATAAAAAGTAATTTTTATGGCAATGGTTCAAGCAATTATAGGATGAGGTTGAATTAAATGAAAGATGCAGTACCAGAATAGTAGAGACGATCAGGGACCTATTGGATAAGGAGTCCGAGACATTTGTCGTCTTCCCCTTCTGGTTGTCCGTCATATTCAGGCCACTTGGAGGGTCCCAGGTACCGATCTGAAAAAGCAAATGCCATCCATTAGCCTCGGGTTAATGTCCTAGGAGGGTTTCAGGGCAGCTGGAGCCATTTCTAGTTGACCACCACTCAGAGTTCACATCTCAGACATGTGGCAGGTCCATATAAAACTAAAAGGTGCTTAGATTCTCACCTGCGGGGGCGTGGGGTAAACTGAAAACAAAGTAAACTCTGTGATTACTTTGGAAGAAAAAGCAATACAAGAAAGAGGCCAAACAAAACAAAAAAAAAAAGAGCGGTGATGTTTGTTTTTGTACTTAAAAAAAAAAAAAAAAGCAATGGATAAAAAAGTACCTCGACTACCATGAGTCATGCACTGCTGTTTTGGTTTTCCATTTTCCATTTAGGATTCTATTTGTATTTTTATACATACATATGATGACCTAAAAAATACTCCAGGGTCATGCTTCTTTATTAGCTTTTACAATCCTCAAGCAGGCGGTGCAGATCGAGGCAGAACAAGTCATTGTTAAATAAATAATAAATAAATGACTGGCTAACTTGCTAACTGGCTAACAGTGGCCCTGTGTAGAAACACGAGGTCACACTGTGGTTCGAGCTGTTGACAGGCAGTATCTGTCTCTTATACACATCTAGATGTGTATAAGAGACAGCCTCTGTAAGAGTCCATCTAAAGTCTTCATCACTCTCCACCTGGTCCCCACATCTGCAGGGCCAGGCTCTCAGGGGGAGTGTCCACTTGGCTCCTATTTGTGGTCTTTGCTTTCTGGGTCTGCTGTGATGTCGCCTCCTCCAGGTTGTGGGAGAAACATTAGCTGCACCTCCTTTCTTTCCACCTCCTTGTTCTCCTTCTCCCACCATAATTCTCCCCTTCCTCTTTTGACCGTTACCATTAAAAAAAAAAGCAATGGATAAAAAAGTACCTCGACTATCATGAGTCATGCACTGCTGTTTTGGTTTTCTATTTTCCATTTAGGATTCTATTTTTATTTTTATACATACATATGATGACCTAAAAAATACTCCAGGTTCATGCTTCTTTATTAGCTTTTACAATCCTCAAGCAGGCGGTGCAGATCGAGGCAGAACAAGTCATTGTTAAATAAATAATAAATAAATGACTGGCTAACTGGCTAACTAGCTAACAGTGGCCCTGTGTAGAAACACGAGGTCACACAGTGGTTCGAGCTGTTGACAGGCAGTATTGTAACAGGACAGAGGCCCTTGATTGAAATGTTGAAAAAAAAAAAAAAAAAAACCACCTCAATTTTTTTTTTCTCTTCAGTGGGGCAATTTAAACTTTTTTTCAGGCAATTCTCTTGGCTTTAAGAATGGTTGGGCTCTCTGTCTACCTCTCCTCTGTCTGCAGGGCCGGAACCGTGGAACAGAATAAAAGCATTTGTCTTGTTGCTCTGCAGGAAATCCTGAGCTTTTGTGACGAAAAAACAACCTTCTTGCTTTGGGAAAGTTCCTATGAAAAATCCATTGAAAGTAATAGTGACCTTGTGCAACCACTGTTTGTCCATTTTTTTTTTTATCCAAGATACAGAACAAAAATAACCTAGAAGGTAAAAGTCTACAATTAAGTTTTGTGGAATTTTCTAGAAACACTGATTGTCTTGTTGCCTGACAAAACTCACACAATGTTCTTTCTTCAATGTCCGTTCTTTTAAATGAATGTCTTCAACAAAATATCTTTATATTCAAGGTAAAAATATTTGCACTCACTCTTGAATACAATTTCAGAGTATGGTGTGGTGTGATTTGGGTGGCAGCCGTGGAGACAGCTGCCCCTGCAACCAGGAAATTATATTGACTGTGGTGGCCTAGTGGTTAAGAAACCGGAGTGGGTTCCAGAGGGATCCGGGTTGGAATGCACCGACTGCTAAGTCACCACTGAGGTCTACTGAGCATGGCGCCCTCTAGCTTCACAGTTTCCTAGGTGCACAAAGCTGCCCACTGTACACTTTGGTGATGGGTTAAATGTGGAAATTACATTTTATTATGTGCAGTGGTGTTAAGTTTTTCCTTTAAATAATGTCCCTCATCATCTAAAATCAACCACATGATTTGATGTTACCATAATGTCACTCATAACGCTCCCTGTGTGTGTTTGCTCCGTGTCTTCCGGTCACATGAAGTGAATAATTCTGAGGACCCCGAGGACACAGTTGACAGCCATGTGAACCCTGTCGGATATCAGGGTGAATTTCCTCACAAAATCCCACAGGAAACAATGTAACAGATGATGTAGGATCTGCAGGATTCGCCCCTCTCACCCCTGGTTGGTGAAGCTTGTGGAAATACATCCTGGGGGCTCAACCTGTCTTCTTATTTCAGCAACAATCTTTGTACCAAAGTAACCC
Organism: Paraplagusia blochii; assembly: GCA_016785265.1. NCBI lineage: Eukaryota > Metazoa > Chordata > Actinopteri > Pleuronectiformes > Cynoglossidae > Paraplagusia > Paraplagusia blochii. Next base: position 48,373 of record JAFBJS010004779.1, read on the forward strand.
GCCGCCACCTCCCACCTCCTCAAACCCCGTTGCCCTGAGCATCACTCGAAGAGATCACAAATAATCCGAGCCGCACCAGCCACACGCTTCTTAGAGCTCCACTGATGCCCTGTGTGAGGGCTCCAGATAGGCTTTATAATTGCAAATCAACTTTGTAATTCAGGCTTCATAAGACTTGAGGGCTTCTGAAGGGTTTTTTTCATTAATAGAGTAAATTATTCATGGAGGTGTCAGCTCACACAGCACAGAGCGGCCAGGACAGGGGTCAGGAGCTGCTGAGAGGCAAGCTCCAGCAAGGATGCAGTTGTGCGTGAGAGTATTATTTCTATCAGTGATGCTCGCTGGTGGTTTTTCCACTAAAAAAAAAAAAAAAAAATCTTTGGAATATCAAATTAAGTGGCGGACTCTGGGGAGAAGCTGTTTCTCCAAGAAGATAAAAGCCATGTATGAATTCTAAAATATCATCTGTTACAGCAATTACTGCCAAACATTATGCATTAGATTTGATTGGATTTATTTTTTTGCTTTTAAAGCCTTAAAAGTGTCCCATCTTCGAGAGTGGCTGCGGTCTCAACACTACAGGGAATAGGGAGTCATTGTATGTTTATTTACTTTTAGACCCATTCAGAGCCAGGGGCGACATTCTCTCTTTAACAGCTCAAAGGACAAACAACTGCACTAACACACACACACACACACACAGGCACACAGGCACAGGCACATATGTGTAAAGGTATTCGTAGGTAAATACCTTTACAACCTGAAGTGTGTTTACACTGATAACAAATAAAGGATGAGCTCACGGGAAATGTTACGTAAGAGTTGGTGCAAAATGTATTTACTTTGAATATAATCTTATTCTGTAGAGGACACGTTACATTTTAAAATTTGACATTGTGTGAGACATCTATAGTCTTAGTCTTTGAGTTGAGATGAGAAGATTTTCAGTCATCCAGCTCTCTTTTGAAATCACTGACGCTCATGCATGATGTATACTTGAAAACCATTCTATCTATCTATCTATCTATCTATCTATCTATCTATCTATCTATCTATCTATCTATCTATCTATCTGTCAATTTGTCCATATGTCCATATGTCCATCCGTCCATTCGTCTATCTATCTATCTATCTATCTATCTATCTATCTATCTATCTATCTATCTATCTATCTAATCTAATCTAATCTAATCTAATCTATCTATCTGTTGTGTACCATGTTTAATAATGTGTACCATGTTTAATAATTTGACTTGTTGTCAATCTTGACCTTGCTGATGAAAGTGTCTTGGATTCGTTTTTTTATGCTGCTGACTGGATGACCTCTGTTCTTTCCTGGATTGTGTTAATAAAGTACCATATTAAAATCTATCTATCTATCTATCTATCTATCTATCTATCTATCTGTTTTGGTGGATCAATCTGCCTGCCTGTCTTTCTGTCTGTCTGTCCACAGAGAGTAAAAATCTTTTGCAAATCTTTTCCACAGTAGATGGAACACAGGATGAATGTTCAAACACTGTATGGCGCAGTGTGATTTGGGTGGCAGTCGTGGAGACTGCTGCCCCTGCACCCCGGTAACGGAAAATTTGATGAAGATGAATGAAAAAGTTCAAAATTTTCTGTTTAGATAGAAGTACGCAAGGGCTAAATCAAAGAAGATGCTCCGTGTTAAACTCATCTCTGACACCTGAACATCGGTGATGCCGTTCATTATGATATGGCCATTAAATGATTTCCTAAGTTTTAGTGGAGTGTAACAGCTACACTGCGGTTGTTTGTTTTGTACTGATGTTGGATCACATCTGTTGTGGTCTCATGTTTAATAAAGTTCCATTGCAAAACTCTAAAAAAAAAACTCTATCTATCTATCTATCTATCTATCTATCTATCTATCTATCTATCTATCTATCTATCTATCTATAGGTGGATCAATCTGCCTGTCTGTCTGTCTGTTTGTCTGTCTACCTATCTATCCATCCATCCATCTATCGATCCACAGAGAGTAAAAATCTTTTGCAAAGCTTTTCCACAGTAGCTGGAACACAGGATGAATGTTCAAACACTGTATGGCGCAGTGTGATTTGGGTGGCAGTCGTGGAGACTGCTGCCCCTGCACCCCGGTAACGGAAAATTTGATGAAGATGAATGAAAAAGTTCAAAATTTTCTGTTTAGATAGAAGTACGCAAGGGTAAAATAATTGTTTAGTCTTTATACATGATTTTTAAATCTAAGAATATAGTGCACAAAAGCAATTTCGCACTAAGCGTTAACCCAATGCCTGTGATGGGCAATGACAGTTTAGCGGTTTATCTTCTTTACCCTCTCTTAGATGTTGAAAACATTAGTCTCTCGTTTAAGTCTCACAAAAATCACAGTTTTAGACATATCAACGGACACAACCTTTTCCAGTCCTTCCTCCTTCAGGCTGATGACATCAAGGTCAAAGTCTGTCCTCAGGCCATTGCTCCGGTTGAAATTGATTCTCCCAGTAAGACCATCCCAGTGGGCCTGGAATGAAGGAGTCGGAGAGAAAGAGTGAACGGAGGTTAAAACCACAGAGAACAACCCAACAGTAGCATTTAAATCTACATCTCTGCTCTCCAAAAGTGCCTTTGGTGTCGCATCCTGAGTCAAAGGACCAGCAGCAGTGGTGGATGTCACCCCGCTAGTTCCCTTGTCTCTGGCATCAAGGTGCCTGCTAAGACACAGAGGGTGTCTTTGTAACGGCACAGAGGCAATTATCCCATTTTTACACATATTTAGTTGTGTGATGGGATAAGATGGAGCATGAAAACAGCTCAGAACCAAAAAAAAAAAAGAATCTTTATTTTCTCACAGAATCTCCCGGAATATCATTACAGAATTCCCTAGAAAGTCCCAGAAATTCAACAAATGTGCTTAGAGTGAGTGGGAGTCACAGATTTGGCAGTTACTGAGTGGAGTGAGCCGGAAACTATTTGTTTTGTTTGTCTTCGTCTTAATTTATCTCTATGTTAGATGATCCACAATAGTATCACTATTGTAGTATTAAATGGCACAATTATTTACTGTTATTGATAGTACTTATCAGTTATTACCAGTGGTCCCCAACCACTGGGCTGGGGACCGGTACAGGTCCGTGGGTGAATTGGTGCCGGGTCACAGGAGATAATGTTTGCTTTAGGCCGCATCTGGCTATTACTTGCATTTGATCCATATCCACATCAACAAAAAAACTCAACAATAGAATTGAGTCATTAATAATGCAACTATATTTGATTAGGAAATATTTTCCCAGTGAAGACAACAACAATAAAAAAAGATTCTAACTTTTTATTTCGGTCTGGTAGGAGAAAATTATAGTCTCTGTGAACTTGAGGAATCTTTGCTGTGCCCATGCACAGTTAATTAGGGTAGGAAGATTTTATAGGGAGGAAAATTTTTCAGAAAACCAGAATCAAATTTTATTAAGGGGTATTTATCTGCGACAACTTAACGGTCGGTCCAAGAGAATAGAACGAGACATTTCATTGGTGCGTGACGCAAAAAAATGTTGGGGACTTTATTACTTTTAACGATATTTATTCATAATATTGAGTAATAAACAATTTTTATTTACAAGTTAATTTAACTAAGTTGCTTTGGATAAAAGCATCTGCCAAATGTATTGTAATGGAATGTAATCTTCATTGGAGTCGATCTTTCACAACATAAATTTTTTCATGTTCTTTTAAGAATATTGTATTTATTGTATTGGAAATGATAAAAAGATATCCGACATGTTCATATAAACCTGAAATTCAGACTTTTTGGTACATTTCTAAAGGAGGAAATATTCATTGAGAATTAAAAAAAAGGGTCAAATATTTATCCAAATACACCAATCTCAGCTTTTCAGAATTTCGAATGGATAGTAATGAAAAACAACAAAAATCGGGTGCTGCAAAGCAAACATTTCAAAAGCTTTTTTATACATTAGAAGATTCCGTGCTGTGTGGAATTTCGTCTATCTGAATAACTAAAACATTTCTCTTTGTTGAAAAGAAAAGAAAAGAAAAGAAAAAAAAAAAAACGTATTTCTTGTTTTTATCACAAACGCCAAATGACCTTGGCTTTAATGGGACTGATATGAACCAGTCACAGTTCACTTCACTGTGCTGACGTTTTGTTTCTCGTGCCTAATAGCAAATCAGCCACCGCTCAGCACACACCAGTGACTGCACCACTGCAGCGCTGAAAGGCGGGATGCGAGGTGCAGGTCCAACCATGCATTTTAACACAGACTCACACTGAGTGTGAGCGGGGAAAATACAAAGGACTGCACTTCAGTGAGCAAAGTGGTTCTGAAATTGGGGTCAACTGACCCGGGGAGATTCACAAAGGTGTTCCAAAGTGACCCCGCTGAAATAAGAATATGGGCTTTAAATTACCAGTCTGTACCAAAAATGATCACTGTTATTTCCTGCTATGATGATCTTGGCCATCACAGCCCCCGCTGTAGCAACATAAGGTATATGGGCACAAGGGGGGGACGTTCCCATCTGTATCAGCAGGACAGACTCTAAAAGTAATGCAAAAAGTCAAGGGCCTTGAACAAAGACACAGGGAGTGTCATTATGTTCAACGTTATTTAAAGGAGAAACAAGCAGGGTATTTTTATACACCTTAACCTTGCAGGAATATGCTTTTCCTTAAAATAGAGTATCCAGCGGTGGCCATAAATCCCAACCGGGGCGAAGTCACTAAATAAAATGCATCTTATTGGACCATCCAGCTGTTTTCTTCAATTGTTTTGTTCATTTTATTACCGTATAACACTAAAGGTACATTTGTTTGGACAAATATGGTCATAACAACAAACAACCGCTCCTCAGAGTTTCATTTCAGAGCTGATATCTAGCTATTTTCCATGGTTTTCTTGATAATAACCAATATCACTTCAGTTCTTACATTATTTACGATATCACTACACTGCCAAAAACAGCGTTTCGGGTATTTTATTGTAGTATCAGACATTGAATTGTAGAAGAAAAGAAAAACCAGTGAAGACTATCCCTTTTTTTTACATAACTGTATATTTTTTGTGTTGATTGTTTAGTTTGTTTGTTTGTTTGTTTCTGGAAATGAACCAAAGAGCTTTTAAAATGCCTTGCTTTCAGATTCTGAACTTTCACTGAAGATTAGTTACAACAGGGATTGCGCCTATGTCTAGTGTCAATTTGTTGGTGGGGCCATGGAGCAGGAAACTGATCCACGGACAAAAAATCCGGACCATCGGACAGTTTTTATGCATTTTCGTTTGTTCGGGGTGACCTACATGTATATATACATATATCAATATGTATATATACATACATATATATACATACATACATATATACATACATATATATACACTGTCTCTTATACACATCTATTTTGACCTCAATTTTTTTTACCCAAAATGCCTCAAAATGCAAGGTTATGGTCATATATATATATACATACATATATATATAGAGAGAGAGAGTCATGATCCAGGATCCTGTCATTTCAGAGAGAATCTTTTAAAGACGGTTTGTCAGAGCGGCCTGTGAAAGAGCTCAGTGGACTGAATTAGCACAAAACCCGCCAGTGGATTTTTTTTTTTTTCCTGCAATACAGTGGAGGAGCTAAACTGTCTCATCTTCGGAAGTGGCGGCACCCCACTGAGTGACTTTACAGGCTTAGATATACCCAAGTAAGAAGACAAAGAGTGCCTTAATGCGGCAAAATAGAGACGAGATAATGAGCGGGGTCGTGCAGGAAGAGATGAGATTTGCATGGCTCGAAAATAAAATGTCTGCTTAATATAGATGTATCCAAATCTGTGCGAGCAGAGCTCAGCTTATCAGCAGCTCGACCTGTACCATTTAATAGTAAGGATTTCTTAATAACGTTTGACTTTAGAACAGATTAAGCCTTCTGGCTTTATATACCATGGCTTTACAAATGGACCTGACTGGGTAAAAACATTGTGCTCATGATTAGAAACCGATTACTCAAACGCCATCCTGACTTCCATTTACATACACACAAAGATAAATCTTTTTAAAATATACATTATTCCCATCTTGACTCCCTGGTCTTATTGGCATTCTGCTGCCGTCTCCCTTTCTTCCACTAAGAATGTGTTTTTTTGTGTGTGTGTGATGTTGCTGTGTGCTCGGAGGAGCGAGCCGCAGAGAGGAGGGAGTAGAGAAACCATCTACCTCTTTGATGAGGGCCATGAAGCGGTTCCCGAAGCGCCAGGGCTTATGTCGATTGCACTGTAATGAGCTGACAGTGATCTGCTGAGACTGTTGCACGGCCACGGCCACCACGTGCACGGCATCGTACATCAGCGCAGCGTCGGTCTGCAGGGGGGCAGGACGGGGTGGGAGGAGGGTGCAGGATGGGGTGGGGACAGAATCATAGGTTTGTTAACATGAAACGCAGCACATGGCAAACAGCTGTGACCTGGCAGCTTGAATTTGCACAGAATCAGAGGGATGTCACGATGGCTTCTTCACAACCCCGACGCTGGAGCCACACACGTACATTTCTGCCTCCTCTTCTCCGCCGTGGACAGGACGGACATAAATATTTGATGACTTTACTGTTGACACTTTACGTTACGATGTGAGGTTGTTGACAGTGCTGGGAGCACAAACAAGTCTATAGAGACATGTGACCAAATAAATCAATGAGAAGGAGAAAAACAGAGTTAATATTACCAAAAAAAGGTCCTAAAAGTCCTAAAAGTAGCTCTAGGTAAGTATAAATATTTATAACTCCTTTTGTCCTTTTTTTCTTTGTCTGAATAAAATAACACTAATGAAGACAGACGTCTTTGCAAACGGGTTGTTTGTAATGATGTCTGTGTGAAAAAAAAAATAGTCCAAGAAATAATGTTGCAACTGAGTTTATGTGAAAAGACCATAAATATAAATGTATCATTTTAATTTATCTTCATGAATTCAGAACAAGATGCACGGGGAACGAAGACATTTAGAGACTTGTAAAGAATTTTAAAAGCTTAGGGTGAGACACTGCTCCATGCTGCACACTAGGGCTGGTAGATTCAAACCTGAAACGTTACGGACTCAAGTTAGCTTCCTTAACCACTGGGCCATCACTTCGGTCACTAATAGTATTATAACAGACGTGATTATTACGGTTAATGAGGATTGAATGAGAATATTTTAATTGTTGACCATGTGATGAGTATTATAGCAATAGTTGCTCAAGCACATTGAGCTACATGCCTGTATGAAATGTGCTCTATAAATAAATAAACTTAAACTTAAAAATAAACTTAGTGACTGTGAACGCCTGGAAAACAAGAAGCAAGACGACCCCCACCACAACATTTTGCGTCCCGCCTGAGGGTTGCGAGCCAGCCTTTGAGAGACAATACTCTATTACTGAAATTTCTTGTCAATATCCTCATTCAACAGAGTGAGAAGGCTGAGACTGTGTGTGTATGTCAACAATTAAGTGGCGACATCAAGCTCTGAAGTGGCGTATTGATGAAACAAGAAGTGATTGGTAAAGAGAGGCCATAATTGTTCAGTTCATCAAGAAGAAAAAAAGTATAGGAAGAAAATCTAATTAGTTTTTGTCTCACTTGATTGAAAAGCAATCAAAACAGCTCAACTGTAGATGTTCCAGGAGGGCATGTCCTGGGGCAGGGACGAAGAGCACTGTCCTGCCTTTAAAAAGGCAAAAAAGTAGGGAAAAGAAAACACTTTCCTCAAACTGCTGCTCTGCCCATTTCAGTTTGAGGGAAGTGGAAAAGTACAGACTGAGAACACTGTCCGGCTCATAACGGGATGGAGAAGATACTTCAGTGGCCATTTGGTGTGCGTTTTTACAAGTTATCAAAACAGTTGGGGGTTAAAAATATTCATTATGATCAAAAATAAAAGCTGGAAACAGAAATGCTCATCTGGAAATAATGGTTTCCTGGTTCACTACGGTTTTATTTTGTTATCTAAAAAATCCTGTGTATCCTATAGTCAGAGTCATTGGTCTCCTAGTCTAGTCTATGGTAGTCTGCAATGACCTGATGAGGTTGATGTGTGTCATGTGTCATGTGGCGTTCAATGACTGAATGGAGAAAGTGGGTGGACCATCAGACAATATGGGGAGGACTGACTGTCACATCTCAAAGACAACAATAAGATAACAAAATTGTAGTCTAACATTTGTCCATGTTCATCTGCTTGTCCATTGCTGGGTCAGAAATCCCATTATACCACATTAAAAGTCTTCCTTAATATAGAAAATGGGTAGAAATGCACTATCGAAAGCCTGTCTAGTTACACCACAGTATGTCTTTGTTAAAGGACAAACAGATTCGGTATATTTGCCGCTTTTTGTGTTTAGGTGGGACAACATTCTGAGAATCCCATGAGACAACCCTTGCCTGTTTTTTTTTTTTTTTTTTTTTCACTTCAAAAACCCCTCACAATAAAGCGGCTGTTCGTTCGCGTACGGACGACGCCTGTACACACCATTTCTCTTTTTTTTTTTTTTATTAAAAAAAACCGGGAAAACGAGCGGAGAGGCGGACGAGTTGCTACGCTACACCTGTCCTATGAAACATGAATTAATTATAATGGAACATGTCAAGTATGTGCTGCTACAGGCAGCAGCTACAACCTTCACAGAGCTGGGGACGCCGCACGTCCATTTTTGATGTTTCAACCAGAGACCATGCTGAGATGCAGGTGTATTAGCACTAATGACAACAGATGTGTATAAGAGTATATATATATTGTGCTTCGAACTGGTTTGGAAACATAATTTTAATGGTGGAAACAAGAAAAGTAAAAATTCCAAAATGAACCAAAGCCCTGGCTTGAACAGCTGTGATACTACAGAGTGGAACAAATATAAAACAATGATTTACTGAAACATACTGCATACTAGCAGATATTCTTGATACTTGACAGAAAAGTATAATTAATCCAAGAGAAGGAAATGGATTTCATCCAAGATAACTCTGCTGATTGTTGAAGGTTGAGACCTTTAATTTAAGACAGAAAAACATTCAGTCTATGTATAGAGCGGTGTTAAATAAAAAGAATCAAATAATCTTCAAAAAAAAAAAAGAAAAAAAAATCAAAGGAACGTCATTAACTCATGGCCCATCTAGAATTTAAGCAAAAACCTATGAGTGAAAATAAACAGTTAACTGCTTAAATATATATCATTTTTGCTCCTTAAATGCTTACATTTTCCAGGTTACAGGTTGTAATGACATGAAAGTCTTTTGGCCAATACATTCATATAATATATAGGCCTCGTCTGCACTGACACCTGGTCTCACAATTGAACATTTGTCCAACGCTTCTCTGTGCATTCCTTGGTTGGCTGCCTGCTTTATGGCAGCCCGTCTTTCCCTCCGCGGTGATGGCAGGTGCTGCAGCCCTGTGATGTCCACACTGCCTTCCATTCTCTCTACTACAAACCACACTGGGTTCCAGGAGCCTCACCCTGTCTGTCACTCAGAAGATTGACGCCGAAATCAAACCGGGTCACAGCTTTATTTGTTGGACGGTGAAAGCAAAACTGTTGACTCTCTGGCACCGCTTCAACCCCTCAAAGTATTATGATCTCAGATTTCATAAAAAAAAAAAAAAAAGGCTGCACTGATTTAAATATTCCAGCTGAAGCGCTGAGCGCTGGATGGATGGATCGCCAGTTTCAAATTAATAAAAGTAAGCCATGAATTAAATACTCTTAATTAAAACGAGCAGCCGATTGCGTGCCGTGGCGTGCCACGGTGAATAGAGATGAGCGAGAGAGTTTCTGGCAACGGAGGTTTGTCTGCCTCCCTCCGTCTCCCTGGTGCAAACCTCACAAGTACCCGTCAGGCAGACTCACAAATGATTTAGACACACAGACACTTCACTCCATAAACATCTCATTAAAATCAATTATGTCATTCCGGAATAAAATTAAAGCTAAATGCTTTAAAAGCGGCGTTTCCCTCGTGTCATCCAATATGAACATTACCCCTGATGCTGTCTGGTTCCTTTCTTATTGTTGTCTGGCATCTCTCGCTCTCTTTCCCAAACGCTCACGAGCAGGCATGTCCCATCAGCCCGTCAGGAGGCCGTGGAAACAAAATGGTGACAAATAGCTTTCCCCGCTGTCTCAGGATGAGGATTTTTCCCAGCGCTGATTTGCAAGCGGGGAAAAAACACAACGTCTCTCGCAATAACACATTTTGTCAAGCTTGTTTGTTTTAACTCGTTACACAAATTCAACGCTTGTTTTTTTCATTTAAACCAAAACTCGTGTCCTGGTTATGCTACAAAGTGTAATTCTGAAGTATGCTTCTCTTAAGGACTAACCGTGAAGAAGACTTAGGAAGAAGAGGGGAAAAAAAAAAAAAGGGCAGTTGATGGAGAGCTGTTTGGAGGCTTATTCTTAAAAAGGTGAAAGACGTTGATGGAGCTTTGCTGGTTACACGGAGAGCTACAGTCACACTGCAGTGGCTCTTTTGATAGAAACATAAAAACCCTTAGAGATAAGGAAAGACTCATTGCAGCTGTTGGAGTGTGTGTATTTGTGCTGAACGCGGAGAGATTTAACACACAATGCCACAGCAAAAAAAAAAAAAAAAAAAAAATCACCCCGCTCCCTCCTTTACTCTGCGGCTCCAAATCCCTGCCTTCCTTCAACTAGGATTGACTGAATACTGGACACATCATGTCAGAGTGGAGATGTGTATAAGAGACAGGGTGACAAAGTTTCTCCTGGAGTTCTCCAAACAAAACATAAAACAGCCCTGCACAAGAGTGAGGGTACAGAGGAGTGGGGTGGAGGTGGAGGAGGAGGATGAGGAGGAGGGGGAGGAAGGGGAGCGGGGAAGAGAGGGAAGTTATTTTCCCTGGTTTTTGAGGCTGCGTCTCATGCACTTCTGACAGGTGGGAGGGGAGATGAAGCGTGCATTGTGTTCGCTCGCTAATTAGCATTGTTAGCGGGGCTCATCCGCTGTGAATGGCAGAGATAGTATTGGTGAGGTTTATGCACCGTGAGCAGCGGAGATAGCGGGGAATAGAGTGTCTGTCTTTAAGGTATTTTCAACTCTAAATCATGTAGACCATAGGTGTCAGACACATTTTCACAAGAGGACATTGCAGTAACTGAAAGACTTGGGTCCACAAATCTTCAGGTTTGACTCCACCAGCTGCCAGGTTGCCACTGATGAGGTTCTGAGCTTAACATTGTCCCGACCCACCTAACTTCTATTGGGCCCTCACAGTATGGGGCAGTGTGATTTGAGTGGCAGTTGTGGAGTCTGCTGTCCCTGAGACCTCCTATAGTACCTGGACCTCAATCTCCTGGACTTCCTGCTGTAAGGCAAGAGCACTAACCACCCTCCACTGGTAGGGCTGGGTATTGATTCAGATTTTCTAAATCGATTCGATTTGATTCACAAGTTCGCTTTGGTTTTCGATTCAGTTTTTGTCATATCAATTATAGTTCGGTACCAACGTTATTCTCAGAAGAAACAAAGCTAAAATTGAAACCATTTGCTAATAAAAAACGTATTTTCTTTACATTTATTTCCATCACAAATTTACTCAAGGCAGTCATAATAATCCATCATGCATTTTTTATTTAACATGACTTGACCCAAAATTACAAGGCAGACTCTAGTTTTAGATTTTAGATTTAAGTGCCATGTAGTTTTTACATTTGTTTTACGTGCAACGTGCGAGTTAACACACTCGCACGTAGCCACTTAAATACGTAATCACCTGTGGTGCATGAGTTCACGTAAAGTTGTTGGGAAAAGAAGGAAAAAAAAGATCGATTTTTGGATTTATGAATCGATATCATCCTATTAACAAAAAATCGATTAATCGTTTTTTTTTTTTTTACCCAGCCCTATCTACTAGTCAAGAATGCTGAGTGCCGACTTCCGTCTTTCACTCTCAACAATCACCAAGTTGTAATTTAAGTAGAAATGTAACATCATGTCTTATCCCGTGTCACTTATTCATGAAAACAAATTTCAGTCCAGAACGTATTTTCAATCATTTTTCGACGCCATACTCCACCCCTGGCCCCCGCATTTATAAGCCATGTATTCTGGTACTGACAGGATGTTATCCCCATAAAAAAAAAAAAAAAAATCATCTTCGTAACAACGTGACAGTTTGATAAATAAGAGTCTCATGCAAACACAACACAGACAGATTGCCTTGCAGCTGTGAAGCAGGTTGGCAGGAAATTTCAGCAACCAGGAAAGACAAGCATGTATCCTACTTTCAAAAAAAAAGAAAAAAAAAAAAAATCTCCCGTGGGATTAATAAAGCTCTCTGTCCGTCCATCCATCTGCATTTAACCATTTCCCAAAGTGAACCGTCGGCAGCTTTGAGCACCTGGGGAGCAGAGACAGTGCCATGCTCAAAGCCCCCCCCCAGTGGTAACCTGGCATAAATGCTGGATTCGAACCAGGGACCCTCCAGACCTTAGTTTGGTTCCTAAAGCATGAGGGCCACCACTGCCCAAAAAATGTCAGCCTAATGTACAAAAACAACAGATAAGAGACCAAATATATAGAGATTTGCTTAACATCAAAATCCAAACTAAGAATCTATTTATCACTTACTATTATAATGTTATTTTCTCACCTTATATTTAGGATTAAGGTTTTACTCAATCTACAGCAGCAAAGACGTGTTGTGAAGTTTTGCAGTTTAGGTGTGAAAAGGGTGGAGAAGTTAAAAAAAAACAACTGTTAAGACCAGGGATTTATTTACATGATAATCTGTCTTATTTACTTATATCAAACATTTCCCATCAATCCAATAGTCTGTTGTATGTTAAATCACGTATACTAGAAACACATTTGTTTCAATCTTTGCAGAATGTTGATGTAGCAAATTAGGGAGGGCAAAAGACCTTTTAGTATTTTTTAGTACTTTATTACTTTATAGAAAGCCAGGGTTGAGCTCTGTATGTTCAGTAATGGAGGGCGGTGCCGTGTTGCTCAGCAGTGATGCATTTCAGAATCGGTGTTTGATCCTGATTTGATTTAATCCATATGCCAGTGTGTTTTATTGGTAAGACATGGACAGCTGACGGAGGCACATTTCCTCCAGAGTCGTATTGTACAATAATAAACATCGCTGTGATAAAAATCACCGGAGACAAATGTGTAATCCTGTATCATTCCTGATTTTCCCCATAGACTCAAAAAATAAATAAAATCAGACACAGCCTCCAGGCAGTCACGGTGCAGAGACGAGAACCTGCCACTCACTTTGTCCATTAGTTTCATTATTGCGGGAGGATGAGACAGATTAAGACTGCGGTCATCGGGGGATGATACATTTTAACATTTCGATCTGTTATTCTAGACCTGAACATTTTGGCATCGTGGCTTTGGCTGGACTTTAATTTGACGTGATGCCCGGCCCTGAGGGGCTGCACTGCTGCTGATACCAGCCATCTTGATTAGATTTTGCACTCACCAGCTTTATCTGTGTGTCCTCTTTATTTTCATCTAGAGGTGTGTATAGTTTGTTCTTTCAACGCTACATGATGTTTCATGAAAGTGCCCCCAGGGCAATGTGGCCAACCTGGACGGTCCTCTGGTTCTGAACTGGAGAATCCCTATTTCATTGTGAATCCTTATTTAGTTGCCTATATGTAACTGGGACATAAAATGTTGTGACTAAGGCCGGCTACAATATGTTTAGCGGGATAACAAAGCTATTTAAAAAGTCATTCCGTTTATATAGCAGCTTTTAGTTGCTTTAAACTAAAACGCGGATAGCACTATAAAACGACTGGATTGGAAGGCAAACATAAAAAAAAAAAAAAACCTTTTATAATAAAAGAGAAGATTGTGAGACGGGGGTAGAGTGGACTGGCTAAAGGCTGTTTTTGATTTCCGAAAACTCTCCCTGCAGCTGAAACTCTTGATGGCTTTTATATTCTTTAACTACACAGCTATCAAACCGTTTCTCCAACATAATTCCCATGGCAACCGTTTTTTTTTTTATCCACTTTTTTTTTTTTTTTTTTTTTTTTTTGGAGGCTTCGGTGACCAGTCTCTTCACTGTGAAACCAAAAACTAATTTTCCATCTGGGAGGTATAATGTACAGTAGAGGAGGGAAAAAAAAGCAGAAACTTTTAACAGATAACAGAGGGGTGGCATTAAATCACCATTTGTGCTGTGGAATTGTGTCATGTAATGGGTCTCAATATGAGGGGAAATTGACTGTGTAAAACCGAATCATTACAATGGCTGGCTTTTCCTTTGTAATGACAAAATGCATCTCTTCACATTCCATCAGCGGGCATGGCCCCTAAAATGATGCCAGGAAATGAGTCCTGAAGACGTCTGCCGGCTGCCAACGAGAGCGATCGCGACGACAACAAAGGCATCGCTGCGAGACAACGAAGTTAAAGGCGGCGCCGTGAACAAGCATTGAACGGTGGTGCTTCACAGGAATCGGAGCACGAAAGGGAAGGGCTCATGGGATCGGAGACGAGGTGGTGGGAGCAGAGAACAAAACAGATCGGCTGCGTGTCTACACAGATCAGCGGTGAACAAATGTAGAAGTGGTTTTGATGGAGAATCGGTTCAGTCAAAAAGTTACTCCATCACAGCGCGTTTTAAAAATTAAATTATAGGAACAGATTTACACTGACTGTCTTTACTATCTACTAAAAGGGTGTCACAAAGACAAGGGACCAAAATATGACACAGACAACTTAGGATGGTAACACAAACCATTGGTACATCTAATTAATAAAAATTACCTTATGTCCAAATACAAACCAATGAGCTTCTTGGATTGGAACACAATTTTCCACAACAACAAAGGGATGTGGTGGCCAAGCGGTTAAGAAACCAGACTCAGGTTTGGAGGGTTCCAGGTTCAGATCCACTATCTGCCAAGTTACCACTGAGGCCCACTGAGCATTGCACCGCCACCAGCACGGCCAGCTCCCCAAGCACTCAGAACTGCCCAGTGTACACTTGTGGTGATGGATTAAATACAGAGGTCACATTTCGTTGTGTCCAGTGGTCAGAAATCCTTAAATACCTAATCCCTTTCTTTTTTTATTTTTTGCCCTGTGGTCTATAAATATGATGCTCAAATTTAAAATAACAGGAGAAACATATGACATGACCCCCCTAAAAACTTCTTGTGACCCAGTCTTGTGACCCAGTCTTTGGGAAATATGAAGCCAGAACAATCTCAAAGAAGAACACATACGTAAGCACGGATCCGCGAGCGTATTCTGAGAAGGACGCATGCGTGCGTGAATTCTTCAAATACTTTTGTGAATTGTGTAATTTGTGAAACCACCCGCGCGCTAATTTGCAATTTTGAGACTCGCCTTACGTGCACCAGATTAGCTAGCGTAATTTTGCTACATCAGTCCGTCACTAACTGATCAGAAGTCTCCAGTGTCCCCACGAAGGTCCGGGAGTGACGTCACTAAACTTCGCCCCAAAACCAAGTTCACGTCCTCCAAAAAACGGCACCTGGAAGCGAGCGTTCGAGTGTAAGTATGTAAGCATGTTATAACATAATACTTAGACTCGAATGCTCACTATATTACCGATTCCGGACGCCAAGTAAAAACTTGCGTACGTGTAGTTTCCCAAATTAAAAGCAATTCACAAACATATTTTGAAGACTTCACAAAAAGTATTTTGATGAAAGGTTGTTTGTGTGCTTTTCTCAGAATATTTGTGCAAACTGTTGGAAAGGGGCGGATGCGGATGTATAGCCCAGATGCTAAAGGAGCTAAAATTGCCTCAGTGCCTGTCGGTCAAAATGTCAATTAAACAACAATAAATTAGCAACAACAGACAACTTTTGTAACGTAGAAACAGTTTTCTATTAGTGTAACATTACCCTGAGGGATCACACATACTAATGCAAACTTTTTTTTCCCCATCTTGCTGTACAAATTAACGCAGCGAAATAAGTTGGCCGTGCATCGTAATGATGTTGCCAAATCCGGTTAGTCTCATTTTACAACCTGACATGATGTTCCTCTGTCGACTGCAGCAGCAGATTCCAAAGCAGAGGGAGCTCACAGCACCTCCTTGATGAAGCTATTTACCAAAGCTAATGGAACAGCTTCCTTCTGTCTGTGCAAACTAAGCAGAAGTGTGTGTGTGTGTGTGTGTGGTGGGGGGGTGTGTGTAGCCTAGGGCTTCTTGGGATCATAAGTAATAATTTGAGGGAAATTAAGTGGCAGGTCTAACAAGCAGGGATAATTTCACTTTTCTATTCTTCCTGAGGGAAATGTGGCCTTTAATTGAGTTAACACTTTTTTGTTTGGTAAACACTCCTGAAGCGGGCCAAGTCTGCCACTGAGTCTCATTACCACGCAGAATCAGTGTCAGTGGCCAACCATCTCCCACCACCTCTCCGTCTGGCTGGCATTGTCGTTCTAATAACCCAAACACGGCTCCCTCAGGTGTCCAGCTAAATGTTAGGGTGTTAGAACTGATGAATAAAACATTTCATACGTGCATACATCCCCTGGTACTGGAAGTTGTTAGGAAAAGAGTGACCCCCGAAGCAAGGGGTTGGCTGAAGAAACCAACTCTTAGCTGTGAACAGTTCTTGCTTCATCTTAGAAACTTTCAGAAAGCAATAGTTTACTTATAATCTGGTGGATGTAACGACGTGTTACACTGATAATCTACACTTGAGTTGCCTGATAATATCTATTGGTTAACTTTATCTTTCTAATATTAGAATAATTATGTATTATCTGCAACATATTTTTTTTTTCCCTCTAACAATGAAAAAGGTATAACAGTGCCTTGATGTTGCCAAAAAAAGTTGCCACACATATATTCCAGACCTGCAAATACTATCATGTCTTGACTCTGGCTGCCAATCATGAATTTGTTTCCCTCATTGAGTTACTGTTAAGCTGGACGTACTTTGTGCAATTTTTTTCCAACGGTGGTAGCTAACACTGTACGAGTAAAATCGCAGGGTTGATCAGTTTAATGTAAATTAAGACAACGAGGAGGTTTTTAATAATAAATTAAGAATGTTTTCTATGACAAAATTTAATGACCATTGCTACAAATGTAAAAAAAAAAATAAATAAAAAAAATAGATCAAAAAAAAAAAAAAAACAACCTTGATCCACAGAGAGGAACGAGGGACAAGATGCCGGTGGTGGGATAAGGCTAAATGCTCACAGTTACTCCCTTAAACACGATGGGAGTAATACTACGCAAACAAAAACCTACCGTATTTTCCGGACTATAAGCCGCAACTTTTGTCACACAATTTCAAACCTGCGGCTTATGCAGAGATGCGGCTAATGTAAGCATTTTTCTAACGGCCGCTAGAGCAGAATAGGTAAGAGTGAGACAGGTGGTGTCGAGGAAGACGCAAGTCACATCCGCCAATGAATATCATTATGGGAAATGCAAAAGGAAAAGCATATGACGCAGCTTCAAGTTAAAAGCAATCAAGGTGGCCGATAAAGAAGGAAACAGAGATGCTGCACGTAAACTTTGCATTAATGAATCGATAGTGAGACGCTGGAAATGGCAGTGGGAAGAACTGGAGCAATGTAAAAAGTCAAAAAAAGCATGTGGCAAAGTATTCCTGATGTTATTCCACTCCGACACCGAGGAGGAAGACTTCCAATGGTTTCAGTGCACAGGAGGGAGATGAAGACGGCTCTCAGTGACTTTTACGGGTAGGCCTATGTTTTTGCCCCGTTAGCGTTCTGCTGCCTTGCGTTTTTTTCACTGTTACTAGTGTTGCTGCGTCTCGGTGAGTTTAATCTGTGTGTGTTCTGATAACCAGCCCCGTTAGCACTGTGTCGCTGCTGTTTTTTTGCTGTGTTACGATACTTGTGTTGCTGCATCTTAGTGACTTTTATCAGTGTGTTTTTTTTTTTTTTTTTTTTTTTTTTTTTTAACCAGCTCTTTTAGCGCTTTGTTACGTGTGTTGCTGTGTCTCGGTGCCTTTTCCCGTGTGTTTGTTATTAAAACTCTTTCTTGTGTACCGTCTTTCTTTATAAATATCTAATGTTGCAACGTGGGCACATGTGGCTTATAGTCGGGTGTCGCTTATGTATGTACAAAATGTTTTTTTCCAAACTATATGTAGTGGGTGTGGCTTGCAGTCCGGAAATTACTGTAATTTCCCTGACAATTTGTGCCTGCTACGCTGCTCCCCCCGTTGTTTACTTATTATTTTTCATATCTGGCTTTGGGCATGTGCAGTGTGGTATGGTGAAGGAGAGATTGTGGGAACATCGGCAGGATTTCAAGCATGTATGACTTTCACCCGATGATCGTGAGGTGGTTGGGAGGCGATAATCACTCTTATCAATTTGGATGGCACGGCTCAAGTCAAAAACTGAACTCGATCTTTGCAAAGAACGTTACAAAATTGCAGCAAACTTCCACAGTGCACGTTGACCTTTGGATATAATACTGAAGGACTTAATAAATTGGCTGCAACCATTTCTGTCACAGTTTTGAGGCATAAAACCCTACAGCTGCCGTACAGTAGTTGACTTGCCAAATCCTAATTGGTGCTTGCGATGCATAAGATCATCTTGAGATGCCTTTTGAAACGCAAGAGAGATGAAGTGCGAGTGCAGGACGAGCCAGAGTAATGTTGATCCAACAAATGCTCCCCAAATAATCTCTTACCCTTCAAAAGATCCTCAGTGATTGGTTGCTTTATAACCTGGTGCTACAAGAACCAAAATAGAAAGCTAGGTCCAAAAGTTGTAAATTAGAAAATAGACAAATAAAGTGTAACGCTGTTCAACAAATCTCTACTCCATAAATCAAACACCCTCCTAGAGGACATTTACACCTTTTGGACTTGCTGTACCAGGTGATAAAAGAGGAGAACAAAAGATTCCGCTGACAATACTTCCCATTTCGTTTTGTTCTGGTCCATTTCTAAGGCCTATAGAAAAAAGCTGTGGGTGGTAGATTGTTGTTGTTTGGACGTCATCCACTCCAGCCTCCAAGCCTATTTCCACCCAGAGTCAGTATCCTGCATGGTGACCAATATTGTTTTGTGGTTGGGATATTGAGCTGTTCAGTAGGTATAAAAACAGTAGGTGTGTTTTGTGAGTGCTTCAGAGTTTGGAGGCCTTT
>JAFBJS010004779.1:70009-91644 GCA_016785265.1 Paraplagusia blochii
GTCCCGTGACTAAGGCGCACTGTCAGTAGGACTAACAGTGCCAACACTCAAGTGAATTTGATGAGGTTTTCACAGCAAGCAATGATAATGAGCAGTATAAGAAATCTGCTGTAAGGACTCTCGGAGAACAACTGCGTACTGACGCCCACGTTGTATCGGAATGATGTCGGCATGAATATGGC
The DNA here is from genome assembly GCA_016785265.1 of Paraplagusia blochii. Taxonomy (NCBI): domain Eukaryota; kingdom Metazoa; phylum Chordata; class Actinopteri; order Pleuronectiformes; family Cynoglossidae; genus Paraplagusia; species Paraplagusia blochii. The sequence goes on from JAFBJS010004779.1 coordinate 70,192, forward strand.
AAAATGCCGAATCGGCTGTAGATTCTGACTGGACAGCTGTGCAGCTGAGTCATGGTGGGACCATGGATTTCTATGACAAGGATAGAGCGTCCCACAATAATGGCGAGCACTCAAGTGTAAGTATCATGTGATGACATGCTTACATACTTACACTCAAACGGTCGCCAATGCCGCTTCCAAGCGCCATTTTCATAGAACGTGAACTTGGTTCTCAGGCACAATTTAGTGACTTCACACACAGACCCGCGTGGGGCCACTGTCGTGTGATTGGCTGCAAACGAGTGAAACTTCTGATTGGTTGGTGACGGAGTGACGTAGCCAAATTACGCTCACAAATCTGGGCGGCGTAAAATGAGTCTCAAAAATACGAATTAGCGTGCGCGTAGTTTCACAAATTAAAAGCACGATTTGCATGCGCGTACCACAATTCATTAAAGTATTTTAACATGTGAAGCGTTGTTTGTATTCTTTTCTCAGAATACGCACGCAGATCCGTGTTTACGCACGTGTTCTTCTCAGGATACACGCGCGGATACGTGTTTACACACGTGTTCTTCTCAGGATACACGCGCGGATACGTGTTTACGCATGTGTTCTTTTTGAGACTATTCTGGCTCCATATTCTGTGAGGTGCAGAGCAGATGTCCACGACTGACTGCAATAATCAAACTGAATCAGACTGATGAAGGTGCAAAAATGTCTCGCTTACATTAATGCTGAAAAGTTTTGATAAAAAGAAACTGAAAGTGTTACTTAACTGAAAACAAATGTAGAAAATGTTGGAAATAACCATCACAAAACCATTTGTCAAGTATTAGCTGGTTGCCCGAGAAAAACTGCGTTATTTGCGATACAGTTTTCAAAATAAAATCACAAAATGTTGGTACGTGGAGCACCAGTCTGCTTTCTGTTCATCTCCCTGGATCTTCACTGTATTTTCAGCCTATTTGTCCTCTTCATGTTGCGTGTCTTGCCATCATGTGTCCTCGTGGGCGTGCAGTCAAGCATCGAGTTGTGGCTTGGGATGGGAAGCCTCATTGTCTGGTTTCCTGCCATCTACCATTACACACCTGCAGTCCATCTCTCTGATTTCCACCACCCACATCTTGCTGCTAATAAACTGGGTTTCCACCTGCAGTTCTGTTTGATTGTTGTTCTCATTCCATGGTTTTATTTGACCATCTCACTTGTGCAAATGCTTTGTTCACATAGAAGCAGTGAGAAAAATAGTGATGGAAAAATGGGATTTCATTAGCGGATAAAAATTGGTCTAATTGGTTATAAAAGTCATTGGCAAAACAGTATATTTTTATATTGTAAAATGTAAAATGCACGACATAGCACTTTGCTAATGAGGTACATTTTGCTGAAGAGCTCCAGTAAAGGGTACCAGAACACAGTACCGGAACGCAAACCTAGATGTTGACGAAGCCTGATCATTGGCCCCCAAAATCACATGCCACACATGTCAATATGGCTGAGAAAAGTGGGAAAGCAAAATGAAAATGTTAAATATCTTTGTAGTCTTACTTTCCATGAGGTTGAAGTCGACAACACCTTTTGCACTGTTCAGATAAGTATTGATCAGACAAAAAAAAAAAAAAACAGTCATACAGTCATGGAAAAAATATTAGATCACTCTGCTGTTTTCTTCAATTCCTTGTTCATCTTAATGCCTTGTTCCATTAAAGGTTTATCACCTGGGGGATTTGTCAGTACAATGTTATTGCTAGTGATGTAGGAACGGAAGTGATTTTTGTCACTGTCAATAAAACCATGCAAAATGGTCAGAAATCAGCTCTGAAATTAAACTTAATTATGAGCCTTTTTTGTTGTTATTATATTTGTCCAGATTAATGTAGATTAAGTGGAAGCAGACTTTTAAAATGTACATTAAAAGTATGTAAATGCACATGCATGATGTTGATTTACTGACTGGCCAAACCCTTGAAGTAGGTGTTGTACATGTCTACTTGATCTGTTAGTTTTTAGCTCCAGGAAAAAAAAAATCCTGGATGACACAGAATGACTCGCTGCTTTGTCTCAGTGCTGGTGGAGTCACTGCTCCTCATCCTCTCCATGCTGCCTCTGGCCACTGCAACTCTATTATTCCAAGGCCAGCTGCCGGAATAATGTCCAAGCGAAGTGTCACTGCCAAATTCCTTCCTCTGCATGTGAACAATACCAGAGCCAGATCCAAGTCCGAGCCAGAGAGGAACTGAAACTGAGAGGTGGCTCCGCACACACACAGAGAAGCAGATGGAATAACGCAAGCTTAGGAAACCCTAATCTAAGAGGGAGGAGAAACACGCAGTACGACCACATGACACCGGCTTCAAATCTAAGGTTGTGGCCAAATTGCGCCGTAACCAAATATTAGCCACCTGCTAATGAGTATTTCTTAAACAGCTTGAACTCTGAACAAAGCTTCTGGAAGCATCTCAAACACAACACCAACTGCGGTAACACAAAAAGTGAGTCTATATGGTCTTGACAGGACCATTATCTGGACATCAAACGTGTAAAAGCAGTGTGTCCAGCTCTGTGTCCCGACTGTTTTATGTGGACAATGACTGTGCTTGTGCTTTTTGAATGTTTGAAATTGTGCTGCTCATCCTTAATCCACTTCAAAATCCCTGATCACATTCTGCTCAGACAATAAAGAAGACGAGACTGTTTTTGTTATTGTCCAGACACTGGTCACACAACATCTACATTTGGATCATCTAGAAAACAGAAGGAAAGAGGGGGGACCTTTGCTTCGTCTGGAGGGCTGGAGTGAAGCCGAAGCACTGGCCAAGGCCAGAACCACAATCCTCCAATCACGAGCAGGGATCCTTATGTGACTCGTTCATATTGGAGATCATACAACAACCTAAGAAATAAATCGGATTTCTGATCAGATCGGATATCGTCGTTTCAGGGCGCAGTGTGAACCTAGCCAAACAGCCCAAGACCCGTGAGTCACATGACAGCATTTGTCTCCCTGTGATTGGTCCAAGGTGACCGGCAAAGGCCACATGAATGCAACTCAGCTGTTCAGACTGCAGATCGCATGTGAAAATAACGGATATGAATCGGAATTAAGACCACATCTCAAAGCGACCTGGGTCGCATGTGAAAAAAAATCGGATCTGTGTCGTTCATATTGTCAATAACAAATCGGATACAGGTCGCATATTGGCGAAAAAAATCGGATTTGGGTAGTTTCAGGGTGCAGTGTGAACCTAGCCTAAGTCTAACTGACAAATTATGGCTGATGAATACTAAAACATTGTGTTTTTTTTTTTTTTAACTTCTCAACAGCAAAGCAACCAAAAAGAACTCCAGTAAATACCTACAGTGTTTGTTATCAGCATTGGGGAATTCTGGAGCAGCTGCTAGAGCATCTGAACCGATTCAATTCCGTTATATCCTGCAGCAGCAGAACATCTCCAGCAGAAGTTGCATCTGCCTCGACAATAGACACACTGTGGCTGTTGGCGTCACAATAATGTGATCATTTAACAATGAAGACATCATAATATAAAATAGTTAATCTTCCATTTAAGATTATATCGTGAGTGATTTTCTGAGTCTATAATCTAGCAGTCAAAATGACCGCCAATGGATGCTCTAGTAGTATCACAGGGGTTCTTGTGGTAAAGGTATGATAATTATGACATTAGCCTGAACCTTAATCAAGATCATCTTTAATATGGTCCATATGATGGGCATTCATGATTTGTTCCGGGGCAGTGGTGGCTGAGTGGTTAACGAACCGGACTAGGTAAGGAGGGTTCCAGGTCCGAAATCATCAACTGCCAAGTTACCACTGTGGTCTACTGAGCATGGCACCATCACCATCCACTACTCCTCAGGCGCTATAGGCTGTCCACTGTTAGCTATGGTGATGGGATAAATGCAGAGGTCACACTTCTTTGTGTGCATTAGTGTGGATCACAGCCACAAGGAGTTTCCCTTCCTTTCTACATTTTTTTTTTTTTTTTTTTTTTTTTTGGTAGTCGCTGAATTAATTTTATCCAAATAACAAAGAGTTCACAACAATTAAAACAAATCATGCAGAAAATCTGTCCACCGCGTCCATTGTCTCATGACTCACTTGATGAATTCCTGTTTCAACCCGGTTTGATACCTGGACAGCATGACTCCTGTCTAATGTCTGAGAGAGATTTTTTTTTTTTACATCTGTTTTAATCTGAAATTGGAAATGGTATCTGTCAAAAAAAGAAAATAGCTTTCCATCACCACCCCATTTAAAATGTACCCACAGGTGAAGCGCATTTATGGGAATATGGAAAGAAAAAATAAGCAGCTACACTGTGGCTTTGAATACTAACTGTGTTTCACCGACAACAAGAACAGCGGCGACCTTGAAGACTTAAATGTCAGTCCATCTGCTCGGACCTCGGCTGAAAAAGTGAAGATCGCTCTGTGGAGCATATGCCTGCGAGATGAATACAGAATTTACAGTCAAGTTTTTTTTTTTTTTTTTTTTTTTTTTTTTTTTTTTTTTTGCAGTTTCCCAGTTTTTTTTTTTTTTTTAACTGCAGTGCACGCAAGAATCAGACGGCAGCTGCACCAATTAACAAGAAGAGACATTATGGTAATGAGAGAGTGGAGCTTGTAAGGTCACCATCGTTTCGAATGTTAAGCCATGACACTGCAAGAAGTCTCTGTCACCGTTGCCATAGAAGACAACATGAAGGAAAGGAATTCAGGATGAGCTGTGATGATCCGTCACCCATACACAAGAACCAGACAGGGAAAAAAGAAAAAAAAAAAAAAAAAGTCGTTTTCAAAATTGACTGGATGAGATAATCAATTGAATAAATGAGTTGGAGCAGTGACAGAGAGAATAAAAGCCAAGGATCCAATTATAAAAGGAATGCAATGGGAAAAAAATGACCCATGAAAAAAAGATGGTATTAAGATGTTTTTAAAGAGAGAGTTCAGCAGCTGACACCCTGTGAGGTACAAAGTTTGAATTATAATTACAGTATTGATATGTTCTTATTGATTTCTTCTTATAATTTTGCAGAATTAAAACATATGGTTATGTACAGTGTTGTTTCCAGGATATTTAGCTCATCTTGCATCACGTTCCCCAGGAGTTCATGTAATTTTGCTGGTTCAATTATTGATTTACGTTGCTTAAAACTTTCAACTTTCAAACAAAATTTCAGTTTGGATACGATTAGGTCATAAAATCACCATCATTAATGCCCATTGACATGGGTCGCTAAATGTTGTCACTTTTAAAATAAAATATAAAAAGTTTGTGAAACAGCCGGCATTATACACTACATACATGAGCCGATTGCTCAGCGCCATCCGTGCGGACTGATAGCACACTCGCAAACGATGAGAATTTTGCTCACGTCTCACTTGTAATAGTCAACTAGTCAACTATGTATAATTGACTATTTTCTTCCATGTAATTTGCCCATAAAAATGTTTGATTATCATGATATAGACTTAGGACAGGAAATTACAATTCTTACCAGTTTGCGCCAATTTCTTAGCAATTTCTTTTATCGCCTCTTGTCCTTATCTTTAAAAATCACTTCATTCAACAAGTCGCTGCTGGTTGCCATCTTGTTGCATCATTGTAACGCATGCGCATCATTTGTAGTGAGAAAAGTGCTCATGTAGCCCGCACACAATGAGACTTGGTTCACTCGCACCGGGAGAAATCGAGCACATATCGATATTTTGCTCACGGTCTCGACTGACAAATGGCTCACGTGAATTTACGCGCACACGATGAGAATCTGGCGCAATCGGAACTCGCCGAATCCTCCCCGTGTGCGCCAGGCTTTAGAAATAGAGTGAGGAGCTCTGTTGACTGGGAAAAGCTTGGAATAGAGCCGCTGCTCCTTCACATCGAGAGGAGCCTGTTGAAGTGGCTTTGGCATATTCCCCGGACGCCTCATTTGGGAGGTGTTCAGGTCCTGTCCCACCTGGGACCTAGAGGAAAACCTAGAGAACACACTGGAACGACTATGTTGCCCAGTTGGCCTCGGAACACCTGAGGATCCTCCCAGATGGGAGAAGTGTCTAAGGGGAGGGAAGTCTGTATGGAGCCAGAATAGTCTCAAAAAGAACACACGTGTAAACACGGATCCGCGTGCGTATTCTGAGAAGAACGTCCGCGTAAACATAGATCCGCGTGTGTATTCTGAGAAGAGCACGCAAACAACATTTCACACGTCAAAATACGTTTGTGAATTCTTCCAAATAGGTTTGTAAATTGTGGTGCGCGCATGAAAATCATGCTTTTAATTTGTAAAACTACTTTACGCACGCTAATTTGGAGTTTTGAGACTCGTCTTACGCCGACCAGATTTGTGAGCGTAATTTTGCTACGTCACTCCGTCACCAGCCAATCACAAATTTCACTCGTTCGCAGCCAATCACACGGCAGTGTCCCCACGATGGTCCGTCTGTGACGTCACTAAACTGCGTCCAAGAACCAAGTATATGTCCTACAATAATGGCGTCTGGAAGCGGCAATGGCGCGCGTTTGAGTGTAAGTATGTGAGCATGTTATCACAAGATAGTTACACTTGAATGCTCGCCATTTCCAATAACATATTTATAAGAATTCACAAACGTATTTTGACGTGTGAAGCGTTGTTTGTGTGCTCATCTCGGAATACGCACGTGGATCCGTGTTTATGGGCATGTTCTTTTTGAGACAATTCTGGCTCCATAAGTTTGGGTAGTCCCGGCTCCGAATGTACAACCTGGCTTCAGATATGTGGACAAAGATGGACAGATGGATGGGTGGCATTTCAAGCTTCAGCCTTACTGGGGAATAACTAATAAAAAGTTGGTTTTCATGCTAGAGATAGTATAGTACCGTACAATGGTGCTCAATGGCGGCTTAGTGGTGGTGCAGCCTCTGCACCGACTGCTCACTCAGTTCAATCCGTCACGATCCGCCGCTCCATAAGTTACATCACATCAGCAGTTCACCACTTAAGCGCACTCACGACCGTAAATACCGCTCACAAATGAAGCCGTTCATCAAGGGTTTATGGAACCTTTCACCATGTCAATATGCATTAGCCGCTGACTGATTGCCATTTGTCTAATTAATCAGTCTCCACCTTCAAACTCATATGGCATTAATTCATTGATGAGCAGGGTCACAGCACACTCAGCCCGCATTAATCTTCACCTGTCGCCGATCCAAGAATAACTGCCAAGTCTGATCCCCGCACCGGGACAAAGATGATTTTATTTTTGTTTAGCCTCGTCCACCGGACCTAAAACATCACCTCTTCGATTTCACTTCAGGTCGGAGTCCGGTGGCTGTAAAAGTACTTGCTGACACTCTCGTGTTAAAGAAAGGTCTGGTCATTACGTGCAGTGTGTTTCAGGTCCTAAGTGGAAAAACAGCCACAAATCCAACCGAGAACCTCAGCCTAACACCTAAGATCTGATATCAGTCCAGATACATGATTCAGCGCCAACCTGGTATTTAGGGAATAAAAAAAAAAGGAGGCGAACGTGTGATTTCCCAGAGCTGAGCCACTGCCTTCGATCAGCAGCCAGGGGTTGGCAACTTCTCCCATTTTGTTAATACCAAACAACTGGACTCAGACTGAGCAACAGCAACATTTAACACCACAGCGCCTGAGGAATAAAACACAACCATTGTGTTTCTCTTCACCCACCCTCAGCCCTTTCATCTCCATCCATGACACCCATCTTCCAAGTCTCCCCGCGCCCCATCACTTTCTTTCCCATCTCCTTCCTCGTCTCTGCGGTGTTGATGCTTTTTTGGCAGTGCTCCCAGATAGGAGGTTGGTATGAAAACTGCATGGCAGAGCAGTTATTACAGGCAGTGCGCTGTGATCAGACACATTTCAGATCAGAGAGAAAGACACTTCTCTTATCACCCAGAGGCTCACTGCTCAGGGCACCGAGGTTTTTTTTTTTTTTTTTTCCGTGTGACTCCCGAAGATGACAGAAAAGTTATAGTGAGAAGTCACTGCACATACACCGGAACAAGACAGTCATGTCAAAAATACCGTTTTATCACTTAAACATTTTCATATCTGAAGTAGCACTGCCAGGCAACAAGGAAGTAGTGAAGAAAAAGAAAAGAATTCTTGAAGGATTCAAATTTAATTCCACGGTGTACAGAAAACAGAATAGGAGACGCTGCATCAATAAAATGTCTGTCCTGTCTCACAATAGGGCAAACCACCCCCGCAGGTGATGGACATAGCTGGACACGTTGGAGACTCTTTACATCAAATACTGTCTGAACGTAAGCAGACCTGGGAAAATGTCTGCAATTTTCTCTGCAATTCCACTCCGACAGCCTAATAAAGGTAAATGCAATTTAGTATTTCCCCTTTATTCAGGATTTTGACAGATCAATCATCAAATGCAATTTTTTTTTTTTTTTTCTGCTCTCCTGACTTGGTCTCCTGTGTCAAATGTTCTTACCATTTGTGGACCAGGAGCCAAACTACTTTTTGGTCCTGTTTTTGAGCACATTAAAGGGAATTTAAGTACATAAGAACGTGAAATTGAGTAGGAGATCTAAATACATATTCCAAAAAAACTTTTCAGAAAAATCATGTAGTATTTTACCAAACTTGTTGGTAGGGTCTTTGGAACCACTTTCCTGCACCACGCAACAGAGAATGACTGATCACAACTAGAGTTATTCCATATGTTTATACATTGGTGTCAGGTGAACGTTGCAGGAGTGCTGGGTGGTCAAGACACACAATTGCATCCTTCTTCTCATTTTCTTATATAAGACCTAGAGTGCTGCCTAGTAACCCGGTAACTGATAAGCTGGTAAGTATGGATGATTGCAAAAAAAAAAAAAATCTTCTAAATACAGTATATACTTCTTTAAAAAAAAATAAAATAATAAAAAAGTTAAATTATTCATGCTAATTGATGAAATTAATTTAAAAAAGCACACATACAAAGATATTTGAGAACTTTGTTTTTTTTTTTTTTTTTTAAATTGAAAAATAATAAACACTGTGCCATTAAAACATAAGGGTCTCTTTCGAGGTTGTCAAGGAAATGACTAGAACAAACAAATGGAAGCGTATGAAAACGGAATTCGAACTACATCATTAAATATTAAGCGTAACTGCTTTAGCTGTCATACTTCCTCACAGAACATTCCGTGCGTCAAATTTTGCCTGCTCCTGCATAAAACAAACACTGTAAAAAGATTTTTTTTTTTTTTTTTAAGTGTTTGAGTCATCACAAAACTACCTAATGAGCGTGGTCGCTGTAAACTAAAAGTGCAGAAAAAAAAAATACTCCAACCAACACTAAAAACATTCCACTTGAAAATATAAAAAATAAACTCTGGCTGAGTGAAACACCAGTTCTGTCTATGATTTAAGATGGACTTACCGTCATAAAGCCGTCCAGGAGACCAGAGTCAGGCTTGGGCGGAGCCTGTAGTCGCTCCATGGACCATTTCTCAATGATGGATGCCACTTGGCTGTTCTCTGTGTTGAGGATCCTGAACCCTGTCATGTTCACTCCACTGAATCGGTAAGGCTCCACATCAAGAGCAAAGAGATCCTAGAGAGGAAAATATATGTAGGACAAAACAAAGTCAATACCTGACCAATATTTATCTAAAAATTATATGCATATATGTACATACATAAGCCACACCTGACTATAAGCCGCATGTGCCACATTCGTTTTGCATTATCCATGATAAGGGTCAGTTTATGCTAATTTTATTCATGTGCAAAGCGCAATACCGTACGTTAAACTTCTTCTTCTTCTTCTATGGTGTTTATTGGCGGTTGTGACTTGTGGCTTCCACTCCACCACCTGTCTCACACTTACCTTCTCTGCTTGAGCAGTTGAAAAAATGCATACATTAGCCGCATCTCTGCATAAGCCGCAGGGTTGAAATTGTGCGACAAAAGTTGCGGCTTATAGTCCGGAAATTACAGTAGTTATTAAACAATTTTTAAAATATTAAACGATCGATCCAGTTCAATCCGATATATATATGTAATATAATCCAAGATAAAACACATACACACAGACACACACACACATTTAATATAGTGTGTTTAATTTCCTTATGAATATGTATATATATATATATATATATATATACACATATATATATGTTTTTTTGTGTTTTTTTTTTCCAGGTTCATAGTGAGTAGTGTTGACCTGCAACTGATTTATTCTATTTTCCTCTTTTCTGCTGAATACAGTCATTTTACAAGGCTGAATTTGTGAGCCTAAAAGTCAAAATCTATATTGAATCATGCAATTTTCAGAATCATGCACCTCTTATACATGGTGATGGATGGATGGATGGATGGATGGATGGATGGACAGACGGACATATATGGATATTAATATGGATATGAATCCCTCTGGAGTACCCTCTGGGATCTGTCCATAGCAAAAATCCCTCTTAAGATAGGATTTACAGACTTTAGGCCCAATACTGGTCCAAATTGTAGTTGTCGGGTTGACATCAAGCTGAGCAACTGGGTCACCGATCAAACCTCTCTGCACTGCTTTGGAATAGGTCGACTAAGTGAAAAAACGGAGAGAAATTTGGCAGAAAGGCAGAGCCATATGTGGCCTCGGTATGTCTGGGATGTTCCCTCTGTTGGGAGAATTAGGCTGTCAGCAGTGGCGTCTGTCTGCCAAATAAAACACTGGGATGAAACAAGACACCCCTCTGTCTTTCCTACCTCCCCTCATCCATATGTGTGAGTTTGAGTTTCACTTTAATCTTCATTAAAGAAAAAAAAAACAAAAAAAAACAACCTGGTTTTCACTATCTGACACGCCCTGAGGGAGGGAGGGAGTAAGCATAGTGGAACAGCTCATTTCAAGGCAGTTCAAGATGAACCGTAATATATATATATTACGGTTCATCTATGAATATGATATTTTCCAATTACATAATATAAAATGATAGAATAGAATATATTTGGCACTCGCAAGACTTTCTGTGCACTGATCCCTGTGTTAATATGCAGACGAGTCTGCAAAGAAAATAATGATCTCTACCAATATTTAAGGGAGCAGAATAGATCTGGAGAACATGTGTACCGAAAACACAATTAGACTAAACAACATTTGCCGACACATGGGATACAAACAGTGAGGTATTAATGAAATGTAAACATTAAGGATAACCAGGGAATTAACGCATGCGTTAAGGTAATCATTTAAATCTCAGTAGACGAGGTAGATAATAAATAAACGTAGAGTATAAGGGTAGTGTTGTGTGAGTATTAAAGGATTAGGACACTGACTCCAGAATGTCAACATGGGATCCACTGGGAACATGGGAGGAGACTGTCCCTCATGGTAGGACATTATTGCTATGCACTGATTTGCTTTACAGCAATGTTTTTCTATCATTGCTTTTTTGTTTGTTTGTTTTGTTTCTTTCTCCCTCTTTGTTTAAGGGATAATAATTTTAGATTTAATTGTTAACATTAAAAAGTTTTTTTTTTTTTCAGAATCTTGTGCACAATGCACAAACAACAAAGTGCAAAACCTTTCAGTGCAAAACTCTTTCAAACGCAACGTGATCGCAGTCTGTTAATAAAAACCTTTTAGCCACGTCCAAGGTTTCAATTATTGCATATAAGACACATTTTTTTTAGTCTGTTTGATAGTTGATAGCTCTATACCGGGCATGGGCGAGACTTGTGGGCCACAATTGGTCCTAAACTCAGATGCGGGGCCGAGTCCAGACCAGAGAGATGGATCGTATATTTGGAACTTTGAAGATAAATGTCATGGAAAAGTTGTATAAATCCTCAAATAGTACATTTCTAACCCCTTATATGACGCCATCTACTGGGAAAATGCATTATTGCAGGGAAAAGGAAGACGTTTAAGTGTAACATTAATAAATAAATGTAATTTTAACAATCTTTGCGGGCCACATCCAGCCCCCGGGCCTTAGTTTGCACATGCCTGGTCCACACCACCCATCTGACACTATTGGCTCATACACTTTATGGCCACAATATGAGGAGTCACTGATAATATTCGTTCCATGTAGATGAAAAATGAAATTGCACTTTTTTATTCATTTTAATTTTTTTTTAAGTATTATTGGTAATAATGACTCATAATTCAGACATTTTGCCTCGATTATGACAATATTATGGCTTTTAGCTTACCATTTTTTTTTTTTTTTCTGTACACTTTAAACGTAATGATGTTTTTTCAGTGTCTTTAACACTCTTCCTTTAATCCTTTAATCCGTATTGTCTGACTATAACATTTGGTTTCCTTCTGGATTTTAATGTAATGCAGTTTTTAATACAGCTATGATGCCATTATCAATAATTCCACCAAGTTATCACCAAGTATTTTCAAGTAAAAATCAGGTCAAAAAAAAAACGCACAGGAAAGTCAAAAGATAGAATTCAAATGGTGGTTGTGAAGAGAAGTCAAAGACATAGATAATAAATACGGAGGAGGAGGACGACGACGAGGAAGAAAATGAATAAAGTAAGAATGATGAGCAATAAATGGAGGGAAATAACACAAAACACACTGGAGGGGAAAGAAAAACACAAAATAAAATTCATTCTGGATGCCATGAAGGATTACACTAGGTCCGTGTGCCGGATTCTTAGTGACACAATGTCTAAAAAATGACAAATAATCTAGACAAATGTGAATAATCTATAGTAATGTGTAACACTGGAGGCCATTTCTGATTTCTCTTATGCAACCAAACAAAACATTCATGGGTTCAGATCTGTTGAAGCATGAACCTTGTTTTTCTTACTTACCAGCGTGGTGAAGATATAGTGATAGTACTCCGTCATCATACCCATGGCCAGAGCCTGAGGACGAACACGACACACAGAGAGAAATTAATTCATATCCATTGTTTTAATACAGTTAATAAACATTTTTTTTCAGCAGTGCTGGCCTAGCGGTCAAGGAAGCAGACTTGGGTCCGCAAGGCTTCAGGTTCGAATCCACTAGCTGCCAAGTTGCCATTGTGGTGCTCTGATCATAACACTGCCCTGACATGTGACTTCCTGTGGGCTCACCACACACAGGAAGACTAACAATGTCGTGCAATGTGATTTGGGTGGCGCCACCTGCCTTTAGGACATGACAAGCAGATAAATGAATGAATAAAGAAACATTAATTTTTGTAGAAATAATGTTGTAAACTGAAAAAAATAAACTGGAATACATGGATGGACTTGTAATTTAATCTGGAATAAAAAAAAAGTTTTTTTTTTTTTTTTTTAATATATAGTAGCGCTGTATAAAACACAATGACTCAATGCTGACGCTGAAAAAAAATACTTCAGATTAATAGTAAGGGGAGGAGTGCGGAACCGAAGCTCTGTAGAAGTAATCGTTCATATGCTGATGATGTGAACATATTTCAATGTAACACATATTCCAAATGAGCCAGACTCTTGTCATCTTCCTCGTATCAATTGTCGTCTTCTGGAGGCAGCGGAGTAAGTTCAGTGAGGAGGGATCTGCACTCATTCACATTATTACCAGGGTAATGTGATTCTTTTAGAATCACATTAGCAGTGGTGGCCTAGCGGTCAAGGAAGCAGACTTGGGTCCGCAAGGCTTCAGGTTCGAATCCACTAGCTGCCAAGTTGCCATTGTGGTGCTCTGATCACAACACTGCCCTGACATGTGACTTCCTGTGGGCTCACCACACACAGGAAGACTAAAAATATCGTGCAATGTGATTTGGGTGGCGCCACCTACCTTTAGGTAATGACAAGCAGATAAATGAATGAATAAAGATTCATTAATTTTTGGAAAAATAATGTTGTAAACTGAAAAAAATAACAAAATAAATTGGAATACATGGATGGACTTGTAATCTAATCTGGAATAAAAACAAAATATTATTATTATTTTTTTTTAATATATAGTAGCGCTGTATAAAACACAATGACTCAATGCTGACGCTGAAAAAAAATACTTCAGATTAATAGTAAGGGGAGGAGTGCGGAACCGAAGCTCTGTAGAAGTAATCGTTCATATGCTGATGATGTGAACATATTTCAATGTAACACATATTCCAAATGAGCCAGACTCTTGTCATCTTCCTCATATCAATTGTCGTCTTCTGGAGGCAGCGGAGTAAGTTCAGTGAGGAGGGATCTGCACTCATTCACATTATTACCAGGGTAATGTGATTCTAAAAATACACCATTGAGATTTTAATCCTAGGAGGAGAGCCCTGCCCGCCCGGTATTATTCCATTATGATTCACACGGTGCATCAGGGGGTTGGCCACATGCCAAACAATTTTTGGCCGTGCGGTGTCGTCCGAGTCGACCTGCTGTGCTGAGACACACTAGAGCAATATGAATGGGAGATTAGGGCTGAGTTTGGAGGATGATTAAACAGGCCGGGGAGGGATAATGGTTGGCTTTGGGTGAGGAGGCTTCAGAAGGTCTTTACTCATCACACTCTACCTCAGGACCAGCTTATTCAGGAAGTACTTAAGTATAAGCAATACCTGGAGCTTATGATGAATGAAGAATTAATTATAATTTATGAAATAATAAATAAAAGACGTTTTTTTTCTTAATTTTTTTTTGTAAGGTTAGGCGAACTTGTGTGTACTTGAGACCTGTTTTCTATATTCTATAATAAAAACCTACAAAACAACAGGATGTATGCATGTTTTTATCATTTTAATTGCTTCGGGGAAAAGTGGCTAGTTTCATAAATGTTAGCGTATTACAGAAATGGTTGCGTAATAAAAATAGAGACATGAATAAAAAAATGTTAAAGCACCATGTTTCCTGTAACCGTCTTGTTATCTTTGAGTCAAAATGACCGGCCACCATAGGCATAGCCACGGGTGGGCCCCAGTGGGCCTGGGCCCGCCCATTTGTCTGTCAAGCCCGTCAGCACTAACAAGGGATGCTGTTCATTATCAAACTTAGGCTACAATACTTTGGGATTGGGCCCCCCTGTTTTTTTTCCCTGAAGGCCATTGTGTAAATAAAAAACAAACAAAAAAAAAAAAAACCTCTAAAATTCTTCTCTACTTGAAATTTGATTGACTTCTCCCAGCATCATAAAAACTTTTTTTTTTTTGTCCTTTTATATTTTTAAGTTGGCAGTATTGCTAGTGGTCAGCATGCTTCAGGTTTCAATCCACCTCCTGCCAGGTTACCATTAAGGTGCCCTGAGGTGTCCCAACCCACATAACGTCTTGAGGGGTGGTTCACAGTGGAGCAGTGGGATTTGGGTGGCAGTGGAGGAGACTGCTGCCCTTGAGCTTTGACAATGGGCGTGAAAATAATTGTTGTAGATCAATAAAAAGTAATTGAATTATCAATTGTGTATTCTTTTTTTTTTTTTTATATTGGTAACCTGGCAGCTGGTGGATTCGGACCTGAAGCCTCACTTAATCACTTCCTCTAGGCCACCACTGGCGCACATGTAAACATTTTCTTTTAATTTTATTCCAAAAAAAGTAAAGGGACTCGGCTTAGAACGGGTACGAAGACCGCTTCCTCTGAACCCGCAGGCTCAGACTGACAGCTGTATACGCAAGATATACTGTGGGCTTTGAAATGTGGTAAATGTGGCACTTTTATAAAGTGTAGATATTAGTTCAGAAATGTTCTCATCTCAGCCACGGTCAGATGCAAAGAGCAATTTAGGTTTGAGCACAGGCTGCGCAGACAGCAGGCTTTTAGCCAAGCTTAATACAAAACATGAAAGATCGTCAGACATTTGACCAACAGTCCACCAGCAGCAGTGCAGTGCAGTCCGATTCTGCACAGTAGTGTGAGTCAGACTCTGGTTTTGTAAAAAAAAAAAAAAATCCATATTTAAAATGAACATGTTATCTGTTTAAAGCAGCTTTAAATAAAATTAATGTCTTTGCATTCAGCTTCAATGGGCTTTAATGCTGTTCATTGTTTCTGTGCTAAATTACTATGGAAATAAAAAAAATGTCAGTTAGTATAAACAAAATAATACTAATCCATTTTGATTTTTTATTTTTTTTTTAATGTTTCACCTGCAGCAAGGGCACAGTATAGTGTAGTGTGATTTTGGTGGCAAACCGTGGAGACAACTGACCTTGAAACTTTGCAATGTCTTAGTAAAGAAGGATGAATGAATTATGTGTCCATACAATTAAAATACATAAAATCATCCATCCATCTACATGTGCTTATCCGTTCTCGAGTTGCGGGGGCAGCAGTCTCCACATCTGCCACCCAAATCACATTGCACCACACTGTACCCTCCTGTAGGTGGTGAGCCCACTGTAGGTCAACCACATAAACATGGATTCAAACTCACTCAGGAGGTGACCCCCCAGAGTTTCACAACAAAGACAGAGACATTGCCTCTGGGCCAAAGTGAAGGACCAACATTATAGTGCATACTGTAAATACGTCCTGATTCCTTTTTTTTACATTATAAAAAACTAGATTCAACTTCAACTTTTTTTGTTTAAGGTGCCAAATCACAACAACAGGAAAAAGCCCCCTGCCCTTATAGCCCCTCACACCGGCTGAGGAACAACTCCCCAAAAAAACCCGGACAGGGAAAAAAGGAAGAAACCTCAGGCTGATCGACAGTGGAAGGGATCCTCACCCAGGACAGACAGGCAGGGACTAAGGAGAAAAACTAATTTAATTTATCAATAAAGGCTATTTACTATCCAAAGGCTTCTTAGAAGTCTTTGTAGAAATAATGCAGGTGAAGTCCTGGGTCAAGAAAGCAGGCCATAGTGTCCTAGAGAAGCTGGGACAAGATTCCCTGGCAAAGCCTGAAAAAGTAGCTAAAAGGATACAAAGGAGATTTGCAGGAAATTTGTCTCAGAGATTGATTAAAAATGGAGGAAAGAACTTTCAACATTCAATGTTGCTTTACTTTATCTGCCAAGAATTTTCTTTGACATTGTTAATAAAAGGACACCTTGACCTCCTTATTTAGGAAAAGGGACAAAGTGTCAGTTTGATATTAAATACATGTTACAAATTGGACTGAACAGAAGTTTGCTAATCTGGTTATCTCCTTGAAAACCTATTAGTTTTTGACATAATCAATATGGTCTCCTGGATAATGAAGACAATATTTGAACTCAGAAGACAAGTTCAAATTCTAACTTTCCTTATTGACTGATTTTGTCTCGTCTGTTGTCAATAGTGTGTTTCAGACACACACACACACACACACACCTGTTTAAGGATCCCAGCTGCCATTTCATGGCCACAGTCAAAAATAATGTGGAACTCCTTCCCTCTCTTCATCTCCTTCAGGAGAGGCTTGGCATCCTTGGTGTCTGCCGGTAGCTGTCGGATCTTTAGTCGAATGTTGTAGCGCGAAGGAGCCTTTATAAGTTCCTGCAAACGAATCAGACCTGCAAAGAAAGACCGCAAAAAAAAAAAAAAAAGTAAGTTATTTTTCAAAGTTCAAAGATTCAGCTAAAAATACACACATTTACTTTAAAACTGAACAAATCCAAATTCAAAGACTGTCAAGGATGAAGGAAATCGTACTTTTTAATCAACTAAGTTTTTTTTTTTTTTTCATTTCTTTTTGGAAACCCAGATTGATCCTCTCGTGTTTCCCAATTCATCTCCCGTCCTTCCTAGTTTCCTCTCTGCCTCCGTCCTTCCGAAGGGATCCCCATCCACATAAACAGCCCTTTATCCTCCATAACCTCGGCATTGGCGGAGTTTGATCCAAAAAAATATAAATGTTTTTCAAACACACCATAACAAAGAAATATATCAATAGTGCCCATTACCTGACATTCATCATTCATCATCCATCATGGCTGACATTGATTCTGTGTTGGCCATCGATCCCTCCCTTCCTCTACACGCCGCTCACTGTTGTGAATAGGATTTGTGTGAAGTCAACCTTGGCGGTTGAATTGACAGATACTTCAGCCCGATCACAAACATCTTAATTTTAACAGATTGGCCTCCACTGTGATATCCAACGTGTATTTCTTACCTTGGTGGCTGATCAATCACTTCAATGTGACAACAGAGGAATACAGTATGTAAATGTCAGTGCGGAGTTAGACACTCATAATGAATTGATTCTGTGCTCTTGGCGTTTTTCTCTTTACACACAATGGTATTTTCGCCTTGAAATTAATGACATTTTTTTTTTTTTTTTTTTCAAAAGAATTTGCCTGCATTGTGCTTTGTGTGATGAATGGAACATATTCCGGCAGCTGTTCTAATGAACATTCTGCAACTGTCTAATTCTGGATGAATGTGTCTGTCTGTCCATGTTCACTACAAGTTACAATGACTGATAAATAAGGGAAAAAAAAAAAACCTAAACCAAAAAAAAGTCAAAAATGAATAAGTAATAAGACTAGTTTCACCAATAAATGACACAAACACAACCATTGATGTACATTTCTCTTAATAAAAATTGAATACTTAAATCTTTGGTTTCTATCTTTACTCCTCCGTTCTCTTTTGTTTTGGACTCTTGTTTTTCACCAAAAACAAAAAAAAAACAGTTTCAATTTTTTAACATTATTGACCCGGTCTGAGTGCCTGTATCTATACGAGGCAACAATAAGACGTATGGTCAGAGGGGGTAGAAAAGACAAGACCAATGGAAGTTCTAGGAGTGTTTGGAAAACCAAACAGACTCTAGGAATATGGTTCCAATACTACATATATCTTTAAAACCCATCATTCCCAGTTAAATCATAAAAAAAAAAAGAAATTGATTACGTAAAAATGGAACTGAAAAAAAAAAAAAATATATATATATATATATATACAGTATATATATTGTTATATATATATATATATATATATATATATATATATATATATAGTATATCACTAGCCACACTACACCAGGCTCAGGGTATGGTGCAGTGTGATTTGGGTGACAACTGTGGAGACTGCTTACCCCCCCAAAAAATAAGAGGTTGAAGATGTATGAACGGATGACTTAATATGTTTTACCGTCCGACAGTTCTAGATCAGAGGTGCTAACACCATTATTGACTACTACTATTACTACTACTATTGAGTTGACCAGGCTGCATATATTTTCACATATAAGTTGAACTTACTTTGTATATACTGAACATCAGATATTTGAGTGCTGTAGGTCAATTCAAGAGATCTCAACTGATGAGGTCATAAGAGGGGCAACACGGACAGGACTTTTTGGAAAAAAAATGCTAGAGAAGCCAGTTTGAGATGGTTTGGACATGTTCCGAGGAGGGACAGTGGATACATTGGTAGAAGAATGAATGTGGGTGGGGATGGATGATTTTTTTTTTCTTTTTTTGTGATAGAAGAGAGTCAGCTAAGACGATGGGAAAGGTTTACACAATGGTTGTTAGACCAGCCATGATGGATGGGTTAGAGACACTAGGAATAGGTAAACGACAGGAGGCAGACCTGGAGGTGGAGGAGTTAAAGATGCTGAGATTCTCTTTAGGAGAGACAAGAAAGGACAGGATCAGGAATGAGGTCATTAGAAGGGCCAACACAGACATGAAGATTTGGAGAAAAAAGCTAGAGAAGCCAGATTGAGATGGTTTTGGACATGTTCCGAGGAGGGACAGTGGAGACATTGGTAGAAGAACGAGTTGCAAAATGGAGCCAAAAATCGGGCCTGAATGCTGAACATCGCATGACTGAAATAGTGTCAAAATCATATACGCTGGCCTCAACTGGGATTTGATCTTGCCCTGGAGAAAAACCATGAAGTTCCATTCAATTGACTGAGGCAATGACTCTGGCCCAAAACACCATTCTATTATACAGTGGTGCCTCAGCTCTCGAACATAATCCGTTCCAGGTTGGTGGTCGAGGTCTGATTTGGTCGAAGTCTGAAATAATTTTTCCCATAAGAAATAATGTTAAACTCATTAATCTGTTCTGGCCCATATGAAAAGTCCACTTTTTTCTATAAAATGTGTATCAACCAGCAAGTTAGTCCTAAACATGTAGATGTATATTTAATATCTTTTTGTCGTCCTTCGTAATGTACGTATTGATTGGCATTTTTTCCAAAAAAGACTTGTTTTATCGCAAATAAAAATAGCCTTCATGCCGAACTCGCCGCCTCTCCAGGTCTAGTCACACGATGGAGACCAGTTCTCAAAGCAGCCACGACTGGCTTTAAAAGTAAAGCCCTCGTACCCACACCTTTCTCCTTTAGATCATCATAAATAGCGAGAGCCCTTTCACTGATCAACACCTCGGTGATGCTGTCTCCAGCTCCAACTCTTTTTCCTTAGTGAAGATAAACAGTAATTTTTCCATTTCATCTAGTATCTTGAATTGAAATGACTCGGCTCGACTCGTCGATCGAAAGCTGAAATTTGGTCAAAAGTGGAGGCACATTTCTCTTGAAAATTTTGGTCGAAAGTTGAGTTGGTCGAGGGCTGAGGCACCACTGAATAATGGATGCAGTTTCTTTTTTTATTATTATTATTTTATGGTAATGCCATTACTTACAACCAGCCTCAGTTGCTGCTCTTCTTTAATTATTATTTTTATAATTATATAATTATAATTATATAATAACAATAATTATAAAATAATATAATACTAATTATAATTATATAATATGTTTTATTTAATGTATTATTTATTTATTATATTCTTATTATTTATTTATTATTATTATTTATTTATTATTATTATTTATTATTTTTATTATTTATTATATTATTTATTTAATTTATTATTTATTATTATTTTATGGTAATGTCATTACTTACAACCAGCCTCAGTTGCTGCTCTTCTTTAATCAACTGATCCAGAAACACAGTCCATTAAAACAAACCCTCCTCAACCACAACCAACACAGAGGCGACTGAGACAAGAATCTTCCTGCTGCAGCTTCGCCATCAAAGAGTGTGTTTGATTCCCGTCTGTGTGAATTCCTGGACTGAGATGAATTCACGGCTACAACAAAAAAAACAAACCAGAAACATTTACAGCCTTTAAGCCTTGGATTAAAATTCAGTCGCTAACTTTGAAAGCGATGAATTAATTATTACCCATAGTAGCGCAGGGCACTGCCAGATAATGACTTTACGATGAATGCATAAATATCACCGGGGTATCACCACCCGGCTCAGGATATCACCGCGTCACTGTATCTGACTTTATTCACTGTGTGTTCTTCGCCTGGAAACTTTTTTTTTTTTACGGTCCCTGTGCGACACTGAACATGTGTCACTGGAGGAGGAAAATAAAAAGGACAAACTGGACTGTTGGCAATGGCAGAGTTGATGGAGTGAAACTGGATTCATTTTCATTTTAAAGGAACAGGAACGGGATTTAACTACAGCAAAAATGGAAAAAATGGAAGATGGATTGTTTATATATGTAATAAAGAAGGAGCAGAGGTGGAGAAGGTGGAGGAGTTTAGATACTGAGGATCAACTGTTCAGAGCAGTGGAGACTGTGG
>JAFBJS010004794.1:0-28658 GCA_016785265.1 Paraplagusia blochii
AGTGAGTAAACACTGTCAGGGACGTGTGTCAAAACTGTAGTTGAGGATGAAGATGCATCGCTTGTCACTTCATAGAAATCTGGGTGAAGTCTGAAGTCGTAACGGTCCCTCTCAAAATCAAATTCCAGCTCTCCAGAGGTCCTTCTGTAAAAACAGATCAAAATATATTTTGATGTCTAGATTATGTATTTTTTGTATATATATATATATATATATATATATATATATATACATATACATACATACATACACAATTTACATCAAATGCACTACTAGTCACTACTGTAGGCTACATTTCACTATTAATCTCAACTTCAAGCCAAATCATAACAATCGTTATCCCAAGGCTCTTTACAAACAATTATGCATAATAAACAAGGAAATTACCCCCTGCCCTTATAGACCCTCACACTGGCTGAGGAAAGACTCCAGAGAACCCAGAGAAGGAAAAAAAGGAAGAAACCTCAGGGTGATTGATAGTGGGGGATCCTCTACTATTTATCTTTATCTAGGTTATAAACACAAAGGCTCTGTAAAGTCCTTGCAGTGTAAATAAAAAAGACAAAGTCCTGGGTCGAGAGCAGAGACTATAGGGTCCTAGGAGGGTTGGGCCATGATTTGGAGGCGAAGTCCAGTTCACGGCCATTGGTTTCTGAGGGGGAAACTCTGGAGACTATAAACTAGACTCTAAATACTTTATTTCACAATAATAATGTCTTTTATTATTATATATTAGGATGTGTACTAATATATCAAGAAAGTATTTTTGCTATTTAAAAAAAAGAAAAAAACCTTGAAAAATTGTACATGTACAAACCGATGGAGATTCCAGATGAATATTCGTGTTCCTGTTTGATTTGAAGACCAGGAGGGACAAATGTGTTTGAGCTCTGTGATTAGCTCTTCCCGAGTATGGAAAGGGGAATACTTCAAGATGTCATCCAGGCTGACTTTGTGTTCCTCAGGTTCAACTAGTACAGGTATGGTTAAGGAAAAAGGCTTGGAGTGCAATAAAAAATAAAACTAAAAACATGATCAAAGATTTTCATTGTTAGAGTTACAGAACAAAACATGTCAGTGAATCAAATAATCAAATAATATATTTAATTTGTTTGCACAGTACGAGATGTGCACATGGAATAGGAGGTAGATCGGATATGTTTGTTTGGCCCCGTCTGTTCAAAGCAGACAATAGGGATAATTATTTGCTCAGCATTGATGCTTTCCAGGTAGGACTGAGACAGCATTCCAACACAGAAGGTGCTCTTTGACTTGGAAATTACAATGGCATCTTTGCCAAGACGCATAGATCCAGACTTGAAACCATTGCCATACTGACCAATTGGTTTCACACCACCCTTTGCCACCTTATCACTGTAACCAAAGCTGGTAGAAGGAATAAAAAATAATATTGTTACTCATGAATCAAAACGGGACAATTATTATCAACAGTTTAATGAGAGCATCCACACACACAGTCATCTATATTTTTATTTATATATTTATATTTAAGTTTTTTTCACACACATATACAAAATTCTCTTTACCTGAGCATCTTCTGCATCGTTTTATCAGTAAGTCCGTTTCCATTGTCCATGAAACTGAGGCACTCTTGTCCATTTACCACAGTCTTATCAATCCAAATCTGTTTGGCTTTGACATCTGGATCATAGGCATTGTCTTGGACAAGGGAGACATGTTTGTAGAGACACTTAATACTATGTATTGTCCACCGACTGCGAATCAAAATCAATATCTCAAGACATTTTTGTTGTCCAGCAGGGGTCAGAAGAAGATCAGCATTTGCATGGCACAGAAGGATGTTTCCAGTTTTAATGCACCCTGAAATTGCAAGGCCCCCTTACGGTGCAATTCCTGATGCAATAACTATAACCTATTAGGTGTTGTACCATATGTGGACCCTATGCATCTCTCTGTGGTGTCTTAGGGAAGATACAAATGTTAATATGAGGTGGGTTTTAAGATGGAAGTATATATGAAACCTAACAACTTTTTTTCACACAAGTGAGGCAATGGTGGCATGGCACTTGTTGCAAACATGGTTGCCATAAAATGCTTTTGCCAATAAGCAACGTATGACTAAAGCCCCCTCCAATAGCCTTCCTCCTTTAATTCTAAGTTATTATACATAAAAACATCTGCCAAAATGTATTGACATGTAATGTAATATATACTGTTTAATTATAAGAGGAAATAACAAATCTGGTTCATGTTCTTCATGCAATAAGTTACCAGCCCGTGTAGACTTAAGTACAACCTGACCTGGGTGACTAATGGAACTAAAAAAACAAGTCCAAAAGGTTTAGGTTAAGGTATTAAGGTAATAAATATAAACAATAATAATAAATAAAAAACAAACCAAACCTTAGACTGCCTTTAGGACACTTAACATAACATAAACATTATTATTAGAATGGTTAACAGTATATTTTATATTGTATGCGATAAGATCACTGTGGTATAAAGTGTGTGTAACTCACGTTTATTTGACATATAAAAACACGTCTTTACAACTTTAGTAATAAATTAAATCATGTAGTCAAACACATCAGTTTTGTTTTTTTAAAAAACGAAACCAAAGTGGCAATGACTTACCTATAAGTTCAGCTATGGCACTGAATGGAGAGGTGTGGCTGGTTGAGTTGGAATGAAGATACTGAGGACAAACCTGCGAATGTGACATTTTTTTTATTTATTTTGGACATTGGACATTTTTAGGTAATTATTCTTAAATATCTTTGATATTTTAGTAATTAAATAAAGATATATTTTCAGATTATAGTTAGTTAAAAATAGCCCGTATTCATTCACCATTAAACCATCAAACTTTAAAAATAAATATTATATTTTTTGAAAGACAAAACAAAAATACCCAAAATAAAACTCGTAACTAATTGTAAACAACGTTAGTTAGTATCGTTCTCCTGGTGTTCATGAAAATGTGACTATGTTTTTTTTTTCTTTTTTTACAAAGTGCTTCATTCAGTTACGGTTCCAGAAAATACCAAGTTACCAAATTAAGTAAATTGACAGGACTCACCGTGCTGTGGGGAACGCTCCGCCTTGAAACATCCATCGCTCCGTTCGTACGGAACTCCATCTGGGTGACACCCTATGCTCGGCTCCCTTTTTATTCCCACGGAATTGTGGGTAATCTCTATGACACTACACGGCTTTACAAAAAACGATTACAAACGTACGGAGGCGTTTGCCGCCACACAAAAAAGTAAACAACGTATTAGGTTATTTCGAGATAGTTTGACGCTACCACGTAGTGCATTTTGGGTAATGTGGTTTATTAAGATAACACATAACGATACGTTCGGTTCAACAAGTTTTAAAGAACTGTCCCCACATAATAAAAATCTCATCCACTGAACCCAGTAACTGTAAAATTTCACCCTGCCTCAAGCCAAGCATAAAATACAAATTACAATTACAAATACAATTTAACTGAATCCTATAAACAAATAATATCCTACGAGGTGAACATCAGTTTAACACTGAATCCATCACGTAATTTTGTTGAAATGTATCGCGAAATAATGTGATACTATCGCGAAATAACGTAAAACTTATCACAAAATAACGTGAAGCCCATTCTTTTTGTGGCAGCAATACGCTTCCGTAAAAAAAAAAACAGATGTAATTTACTAAATAAAATAGTCTAAATCTGAGTCGTAACTAGTCTGTACCTCGCAATTTATTACCAAAAAACAGAAATGATTAATAAATTAAAGAATAAATAGAAATTCCTGATGCCTGAATATTATTTAGTCATAATCAAACTCCAAACACGTTCTCTGCCTTAGTATGATTTATTTAAAACAACAAAAATGTTATATATTACCTAGAGAAATTCGTTTTTGCAGTTAATACCATAGTCTTCTTGTGTCCGTAAACGGTAAATGCACCGGAAATGTGTTTTTAACCGATGTTTTTGACTGTGCCGTTGCCATTTGATGTTTTCAGAAAACAAATCCAGAATTACGACATACAGTTTCATTTAATCTGTAATTTAGTATTTGTTTCATTAAAATACATTTGTGAAGTTGTACTGTATTGTATTTGAACTGTATTTTACGTTTAATAATTTTTACGTTACGTTTTACGTCTCTCAATGACTCATGTACATTGAAATTTTGACAGCAAAACCCGTAAGTTGAACATATATTTTATTAAGCGTTCTCTTGGTCAATTTTTAACATTCAACGTCCTTTACATATTCCAAATAAATTACTTAAATATCAGGTACTGTGGAAGAAAACACAACAGTGAGAATTTAAAGTCCCTTTAAACCAGACATTAATGTGCATGTACCAAACGTAAATAAGCTAAACGAGTTATTCAGAGTTCTACTAATGAACACAAAGTACATTGTGCAATGTGTTAACTTTCATTGCACATATGTGAGGTCCCTTTAACATTCATCTAATACAGCTTCAATAGGAGGACTCATGATATTTCTTCACATTCTCTGAGTCAGGTATGTACAGAAGGAAAGTAACACAGGAGCGCTGATAACTGAATTGAGTTTAACACATTGAGAACAAAACCACTCCACAGTTTATGTGCAATTTGGTGTCAAACAATAGGATCTGTGTTAGTACAAGGTGCATATGTTGTGCGGTTACATGTGAATTATGAGAAGATGAGGCTGAAAGCATTTCAGCCTCACCATTTTTTTAAATGGCTATTACGTCAAATTATTAAAGAAGCTCTTAATGTTCAGTAAATTCAACATTGGTACAGAAATAAGTTCTATAACAGTGGCAATGTGAGACAGGAAATGGACATTTTAAAACATAAAAAAAATCCTTTTTGCTGTTTTGTGTTAGAACAATTTCAATTCATATGGTTGATGGAAATGGTAATGGTGGATATTTTAGATTTCAAGGCCTAACTCGGGCTTTGTTTTCCATGGAATATAGGAATAAATAGTAATAGTAATAAATTAAATCCTAAAGTCAAACACATCCGTTTTCTTTTTTAAAAAACGAAACCAAAACAACATTGGCTTACTTATAACCTCAGCTAATTGGAGAGGTGTGGCTGGTTGAGTTGGAATGAAGATACTTAGGAGAAAGCTGCGAATGTTTTTAAATTATTTTTGACATTGGACATTTTTAGGTAATTATTCTTAAATATCTTTGATATTTTAGCCATTCAATAAAGATATATTTTCAGAATTTAGTTATTAAAAATAGCCCGTATTGTGTCATTCAGCATAACTTTACAAATATTATATTTTTTGAAAGACAAAACATAAATACCCAAAATGAAATGGCATTTCAAAACATAAAAAATGTCCCTTTTGCTGTGTTGTGCCATTAGAACAATTTAAATTCATATGGTTGATGGAAATCTAATGGTGGATATTTTAGATTTCAAGGCCTAAATCTGGCTTAATTTTCCATGGAATCCAGGAACTCTTCTTCAATTATATGCTCCAGCTTCTTCAGGACTGTGTCTGAACTGGCAGCTGGGTAATCTGCTACAGTGTAGGTGGTCACAGCGTGGTTGTTGGATGGAGGACCCTGAAATGAGCAGCAAATCGTGCGGAAAAAGGGTAAAAGCTGGGTGATGGAGCGCAAGGTGCGTTGGTTGAGAAGTGGGAACTCCAAATGCTCTGTAGAAGATTCCTCACTCAGTCCGTTCAGCGTCTGTGAAAATAAGTCAAGACTTCATGATTAGATGAGAGTCATTAGATTAGAATATATAACTATTGTTTGTAATATAAATTATGAATGTCAAAATAAATACCGCCTTTTAAAATTTATAATATGAATTATTTTTATTTTACACACATTTTTCATATTTACAATTCCATCATCATTAATGGTTTTCTTACATTGTATCGTTGCTGTATCCCTTCCATTACTCGCACAACGTGGGGAATGCATTCTTGCTCATCCTCCATCAGAGCCGTCTCTGGGCCGTTGTAGCGTTGCACATCCACCTCTGGGACGAACGCCCAGCGATACCTGGGCACACAAATAGTAATGTTATAAAGGAAACACATTTAGGTTCTTTTGTTAAAAATTAGAGACTTACATCTGGAATAGCGGGATCTTTTCTGGAGGAAACGTTAGTGAAGTGTCCAGGAACTTGCAAGCTGAGAAATACATATCTAACTCCGCTTGAGAAAAATTCACCGGTCCATTTCGTTCCAGGGCTCCACGTACAACTTTAGCCAGTCTAAGTAGGTAAAACATACAAACAAATATTTTGTAAGACGACAAAATTGTCATTTAGAAAAAATAGATCAAACAAAAGAATGCCCTTACTTTGAAACGTCTTTCTCTGCCTGCAGAGATTTCTCTAGACGTGTGAATATTCTAATCTAAAACAAGAGAAGAAAAGAGTCATTGACAGTCAAACTAAACCCAAAGTGGTTATACTGTATATTTTAAATTTTGATTTCCCTCCAAAAAAAGAAAGTGCATTGACATGGGAAGGGTTAATTCCCGCCCATTTCATTCAATGTGGCTAAATGGGTTAACACGTAGAAAAGGTATTCAACACCGCCTTACCCTGTGTTAATTACTGTTTATTGTATCTGTGGTGATTCTCATTTATCCAGGTCATGATTTCCTATTTATTGTCTTTCCCTGGTCGTGAACCAAGTTTTACACACAGACCGCCTCACCAGGAATAACGACTTAATCAACATAGACATTCAGCTAAAGGAGACCAATTAGTTTTACAGTTATATACAGTATCAGTTATCTTGAGCCAATGGTGAATAAGTGGTTAAGGAAGCAAACTTGGGTCCGGTGGGTTTCAGACAGGGGTGTTGAACTCAAGTCGATTTCACAGTGGGCCACAATAAAAAACTGGAATGAAGTCACGGGCCGGACTGAATATTTATTTAAAAATAAACTGTAAATATTTCCCCTTCTCCAGAATTAAATGCAAGGGCGGTGCTAGGTCCTCTTGAGGCTCATGACAAGATATCGCACGGGCCCCCACCCTATCAGTGCATGCATCAAAAATAGTTTGACTGGCCTGTACATCTTCAATTGCCGCCACTGATTCAATGTTGATTTTTGGGAACATTGAATCTGGATCAGCCTTCTAACATTATCAAAAGGAGAAATTTAATTTGAAATTAAACACACATCAGTGGTATTTGCCTTTATACGTAGCCTTTTTTTAATAGACAAATAAAAACCTAAATGTCTATGCTATAACTAAGACCATGCATCACTTATACTACACACCCTACCAGTATGTTAGGGCTTTATAATGGTGGGCTAACTCTAGTGCATATTTGATATGATCTGGGGGCCATATAATAATTACTTGAATTGAGCCCTGTGGTTTAAGGTTTGAGTGGACCAGCTGCCAAGTTACCACAAGTTACTATGAGTTAACTGTATATCACAATGACAAGGAGTTTGATTTCCTTGCTTTCCTTCGACTCATCCATTAGTCTGCACAACCCCTAGTATGAAATGAACAAAATTTTACCAGCTCTGTGACCATGATTGGCCAAAGAGACGTCAGGTGCTGTGATGAAATCCGCAGCAGGAGAACCCGAAACATCAAGAACATCTGAGCTAAAACAGCGGGACTGGGGTTCATTTTAAGAGCCTCACTGAGACGCTCTGAAAGAAAGAAGAGTTGGTTCACATCTGCTGAAGAACAAAGTCAAATCTGTACGGAATAAACACACAGTGGTAACAAACCCTGAATGAGGGGCAGGTAGAGGTGGTACTGGTCCAGCTCTCCACTGAACATGGCAAATGCCTGACGTTTCAGCAGCATTGGTTTCTGGTCCACATTAGAAAATAGTTTCAATGAGCCACTCTGCATACCTTGAATTAAAAAAAATGACAAGATTTGTTACATCAAAACATTAAAAAACATCTGTGAGACATGATATAGAACTCCTGTAGGTCTGTTGGATATCATCATGAGCAAAACCTAAATTATCAAAAAGAAGTTGGATGACAACTGTTTTAGAGAAAGAACTTACTCATGAGGTCTTTAAACATTGTCTTCTCGTGCGTCAACAGATGATCAATGATGGATTTCCAACTGTAAAACAATGGGAACATTAAACCTTTGAATTTATATATATGGCAACTAATTTTCTCAGGTGTTGCCACAGTGAGTCAACAATTTCCATCTCCTCCTGTTCTCTCCATCTTATACTCTAACTCCAAATACCTCTATGTCCTCCCTCACTGCATCCATCAATCTCTCCTTTGTCTCCTACCTGGTAGCTCCATCTCTGGCATTTTCCTACCAATATAACCAATGTCCTTCCACTGAACATGTCCAAACCATCTCAATCTGTCTTCTCTAGCTTTTTCTCCAGACCTTCCTGTCTGTGCTGTCCCTCTATTCACCTCATTCCTGATCCTGTCCATCCTTGTCACCACTAAAGAGAACCTCTCTTTAAGGGTGACCTTTAACTCAAACCTTTTATATTTAGATATTCTAAAGTATATATTCTATGTATGTCTATTCAAACTCGCATGGCATTGGTATTATCTTCTACAACTGCTGGACTGAATATAACAATTACAAAATAATAACAAAATCAGCTTTAAATTATTCCCAAATATGAAAATGAGCAAAAGAGAGGAAAAAAAAAAACAAATGAAATCATCAAGACCATGTGAAAAGACATTTATATTATTTGAAATTTACCTGAGGGCACATGACGGTTCCATGGTGAAGAACATCGGGTCCATAAAAAGCTCAAAGACTTCCTTTTTCCAGGCTCTTTTCGTGTAGGCGTAACCACTCAGGCTGCTCAGCAGGTGAGCTCCTGCTTCAAAGCTGGGTATGTTGTAGGCACTGCAGGAAAAAAGAAAAAGACAATTTCTATAAAATTGTAGAGTTGCTAAACACAAGTCCATGCTGTTAAACTAAGATGCCATGACTACCTGTGGTTCTTCAGGTAAGGAAAAACATAATACAAGAGACGTGAAATTAGCGGAACAGCCTTCTCTTTCTCGTCGCTGCGATACACCATGTCCAAGAGTGGTGCCAACATCTGCATGGAGAAGCAACCGGTTGAACACACAAAACATATAAACTGTCAACCAGCATCGTATTCATCCTGACTTTTTACCTCGGCCAAAAGAACAAGGGCTTGTACGCTGTAAACTGAAGGAGCTGAGGAGGAAACCATGGTGCTGGTCTGGGCCAAATCTGAAGGAGACAAACATGGACAAAACTCTTAATGTTCCATCTTTTTTTTGCACTAAACTGAAAACTTTATATTGTGTGTTTTACTGAACAGGTTTTCTGTGAAACTCACCTCCATTTTCACCATCCACATCTGTGTCCTCTGGTTCCTCCGCCTCAGGACAAACCTGGGGCTGTACTTTGACCTCAAGGCTCCTGCTGAGCCAACTAGTCTGCTCTAGGGACGATCCTGCAATTCCACCTATTGCCTCTAGGATGCGCTGAGTCACTTCCTGAAAGTATTAATAGCCAAATTTACATTCATTATTTTACATTAATAACTAAAGAGATTTTTTTCTCTCCAACTCCTTTTTCTATTTAAGAAACATATAAATTAATTTTAGTGCCAATATATATTACTTGTATTTTGACTATTCATTGGTTTAGACTATACCTGCAGGTCTCTGGAGTACTTCTTATTATCCAGATTAGGGACCCTATTGACAAAGTCATTGAGGATTCTGTAAAAGACATAGCAAAAATGAATATCAAACATTCCTCGGAATTACTTATTCATAAATGTATGCAGTGTATGGCTGAAAACTGACCCGAGCAGTAAGAAGTACCCAGGTGGGGCAAGGTTCAGCTGAACGGACTCTCGTAACAAACTGAGAAGTGGAGCAACGTTGTCCTGCAGAGCCTGAGCTGAAATACTACATATGTAGACAGGCAATTAACTAGTGCTGTTAAACTGTAACATTGCAATCATGATAATTATGGTTAAGATGACTCAACATTTTTTTATAGTTCTGCAATAGAAAAGCAAACAGCAGGCAGATGAATGTGTTCCCTTTTTTTTATCAACAGTCAAAACGGTGGAATTGTTAATATGGAAAAATATTAATAAAAATACACAATAAGATATAACTTAAGCCTCTTTATAATGGAATTGAATATTCTGACATACCTGTGGATGTAGGCATAGCTGAACTGGAGCATTGGGATATCTACCAATGAAGACTTCTAATGATAAAGAGAGAAATATCAATATCAATATTTGTAAAATTACTATTTTGTAAAAATGAGTTAATGTATGTTAATATTATGACAATCTATATGTGTACCTGTTCTCCTTTGATCTGGTGCGGTTTCTTTACCACTTCTTTGACCAGCTGTAAGATGTTTTCTGTCGACAAGGTGTTCAATGATTTCACCAGGTCCACAATAGTGAGACGAGCCTCACTGGCCACAGGCAGCACCTGGAAAAAGACAGTGAAGGTGGTTCGAGTTAATTTCATTACATCAGTGATGGACATTTTAAAGAATTTTTATTTTGCGACGGAAAACATTATTGAAATGAATTAGATAAAATAAGTCAATCAGAAACTTCAGCCAAGCGTGCATTCGTTTTAATATGTCACTAGAATGAAATGGGTGTGCCATCACCCAGCACATGTCACCCCACTTGAACTGTCAAAACATTCTCTCAGTCTGAGATTTAATAATGAATGACGGGACCAATCATACCAGCCCTAAATAAATCTACATCTTGTCTTTGTTGAACTTGGATATTGTGTTGGGTACGTTTCTATTCCTGTAACAATCCATTATAGTTATAATTATAATTACCTCGCCAACAAGTTATACCTGATTTTTATGTTTCCTTTTACTCTTTCTGCTGCTCCACACAACTCCCAGTGAAGCCATCATCTGAGCTCCATACTGGCCAGTCAGAGGAACCAAAAACTCCAGTATGCGCAGCCGTAATATCTATAAAGATACTTATTGTTAGTTCAAAACATAAATATATCAAAAATGTATTTTTTAATAAAGAAATAAACAGCAATTATGATGTTAAAGGAATTGTGTACAGGTAAATATGTATATTTTAATCGACCAGACAGGTCGATTGACCTGAGCTGCGATGAAGGAAACATCCTCAAAAACAAACAATTGTGCAGTGCTCCACCTTTGTAAACACTACAGTCCAGACCCCCACCCCTTGTCAACACACTAGAGCTGCACAGAACAGGTGTCTAAACGCTGTAATCCATACAAATATCCTATTGTCACTACTGTCTGCTACCATCACCACAATAAAACATTTAGGACACAAACCTTAGTGCTTTTAAAATAGACCGAGGTAGAAGAGTGTCTGCTACTCTGACCGGAGTCAGAGGCCCGTCTCTGGATCTCCTCTCTCATGACCACACCCCACATTAACACCATACTGGTGAGCATTTGCGGGAGAGCCTCGATAACAGCACTGCGTGCGTTACGGATGTCCATGGGGTCACAGGCAACCAGG
Source organism: Paraplagusia blochii (assembly GCA_016785265.1). NCBI lineage: Eukaryota > Metazoa > Chordata > Actinopteri > Pleuronectiformes > Cynoglossidae > Paraplagusia > Paraplagusia blochii. The sequence continues at coordinate 11,474 of JAFBJS010004794.1, forward strand.
GACTGAGAGGCAGAGAAACATCTGTATTTAACATTTATTTGACCCTGATAGACGAGGTCTGTGTGTACTCTATGTATTATTCCTCACCTTCTTGCTGTCTAAAAGACAAAAGTGTGCGATGGTAGTCAGGCCTTCTAACAGAGTCAGAGGATAGTCCGGAGCAATATTCTCTCGCCTGTTGCTCAGGCTGAAATGACAATATATAAAAATATTTAATTTCTGATTGTATGCAACTTAACAATCCTGATTTTATGTGAAATAACTCTTTAAATGAGACGTGACTTACCTATGGTTCGCTTTTCCTCCTTCATGGTCATAAAGCTTAACCAATTCATCCAAGTTCCTGCAGATCTGACTAATAAGAGGAGCCACGATGATTCCTAACGAGCGGCCCAGGTAGGGCAAAGAGGAGCACAGCAGCGACACCCAGTGGGGGTGCATGGCATAGCCATACTGAGGATGCAGAGCCATGGCTGCAGCTGAAACAAACATTCCTTGAGCTGTGATAGGATGGCTCTGGACGTACTGCGCCGACTTGATGGACTGCTGGAAGTGCAGAGCAGTTTGCCACTCACGAGCAAGAGGGGTGCTCGAGGCTGGGGATTCACAGGGCTCGGCCAATTGGGTAGAGCTTCCACCGGAAACAGATGTTGAACTAGGTCCACACAGTCCCACATGGTGCTCCAGAATGATGAGAGCCTGAAGTAGTTTCAGTAACTCCATTTGTAGAGGATACTGTTCCTGCCCTGCTCCTGTTCCCAGATTCACCAGACTCTCCTCTGATAGACATCCCTGTTCATCCAGCAGTTCCAAATTTTTGGGCGACCCCTTGTCTGTCCCCCTTTGGCTCACATACATAGATGCAGAAAGTGAAAGCAAGGCGTATTGTTGCAGCTTACATCTGGTAAGAAGTCTGCGAATGGACTCCACAGAGGTGCTTCCGTTACCCTTCTGGCCACGTGTCATGCAGCCAAGCTGGTTCACCATCCGGGTAAGAACTTCTACACTCTTTACCTGAACCTCCCTGTTGCCCTGCAGGTCAAGATGTCCAAGACTTAAGTAGGAGGGGTAATGAGAGCGCAGGAATCGGAGACACAAGGACACCAGCAGCTCCATTAACAGGGATGGTGGCACAGAGGGGACAGAGGAGGGAGAGAGAAGGCCACCATAGAAGCCCTTACCATCTTGAGCCTGTTGGTGTCTCTGAAGAAGGTTGGAGACCAGGTTTAAATGTGCAGCTGAACTGGTATCAAGAGAGGTTGAACAAAGGGCATCCACCAGAGGGCACTCTGCACTGCTTCTCAGCAAACTGTCTAACAATGCCAGGCCTTGGAGGAGATAGCGCCAGCCACCAGCCACTGGATGGAGAAGCATGTGACGGAACAAAGAGTCAATGGCCTCCCGTTTCTCCCGCTCCTGTTTTAAAAGACGAGACCTGGCCATGGCTTCCAGCTCCAAATCATCTTCTTCCTCACTTGACAAGGAATCAGAGGCCTGTGTGCGCTCAGACTCAACCCTCTGCAGGCCATTGACCATACCTGCTTCCTCAGAGCTACCAAACATGGCAGACCCAGAGCTGGAGTTCTCTGTGGAAACCTGAGCGCCACTTGTGTCAGGTGACTCGGTGTGTTCACTCTCAGCCTCCTCCTCTTCCTCCTCCACTTCTATTTGATCTTCCTCCCCAGACTCGTGGCTCTCACTCCTTAACACCACTAAGGAACCCTGTTGTTTTGTCAGCTCCGGACCACTCTCTAACTCCGCCCACAGTGTTTCCCGGTCAACAATGTTGGTGAGATTCAATGTGGTGACCTCTGAAGCCATGGTGTCCTCCGACATGACAGACGTTCTTGTTGAGCTACGACTTCTGTTGCTCAGTATCTTGAGGTTACCTTTAAAGACACAGAACACAATGTATTTAGACCAATAAAGATTGCTTCAGAAAACACGACATTTTGTCAGTCTCCACCCACCAGCTGTAAGGTTTTGCTTCATGACGTTAATGGAGGAGCGCTGAGTGGACGGGTGAAGCAGCATCAACAGAATAGGTTCCAAGATTCGGATCACATCATTGAGGGACAGAGCTCTGTCCAGCCAGCACTGAGTTGCAGCTCGTATTGACCCATCAGTGCAGCTCAGACTGTCCACCACTACACACAAGGACCTGAAAGAGCGTTCAGAAGATGTTGTTTTCAAAATCAGTTCAAGAACAGGAATCATAAGCAGAATTAATATATAGGACACACTAGAACATAGGCGTCAAACTCAGGCATGCAAAATCATATCAATTATGTACTACAGTGGGTCCCCTTATATACTGGCAGAATTTGTAGTATTTGCAAAGCGTGCTTTTTGTCATAACACATACAGTATGTTTGTGTTTTTTGTAAAAATAATTAAATTAAAAATAAAATTTTGAAAGAAAACAGATAAAGAGACAGAATAAGCAACAAATACAACTCTTGTGTGCTTTATTTCTATTTTAATTTCATGTGCGTTAGGGTTAGGGTTAGTAATAGTATTAAGCTTTGGCTGTTCATTGTGTTTATCTGAAAAAAATGTCAACATTTAATAGCTGGAGAGCAGGGAAAACATGCGTATTTACAGTTAATTATTCAACAAATATTGAGTTTGGCCATGTGACTTTATGGCTTTTTTAAATTTTGGCCCACTGTGACACTGAGTTTGACACCCCTGCAATAGAATATAAGGTGCACAGTTTATGAGATTTTTTGTGGTCTTGTGATCCCAAAAATACAGTTTTCTAAGCTGCAAGGTCAAAATATGAAACTAGCTGGTCAGAAACCTTGTTTCACAAATGGTCATTCTAGTTGGGTTTCAACTTTTCAGACTTACCTATCAAAGGAACGGTTGAGAGACATGGTCCTGTTGGTCTGAATCTCTCTGGTCAAGTGCCATAGCACAGTAAATCTGTGCAGTGCTTCTAACCTAACAGTCTGGGACGAACATAAACAAAAGATTTTTTTGTTTCTTATTTAACTTTCTTTGCCTCAGCTAAGTAGCATAAATAGCTGTGTGTTTTTGTTTGTTTTGCAGATATACAAACCTTGTCTTTATGCATCAGTGCCTGGCAGATGATTTCTTCACAGATTGAGGCGGTGGGGGCCAAGCAGTGTAGCCTGTAAAACAGCTCCACACAGGAAATGTGCTGCTCTCTCCGGTCCATTTCCAACTGACTCCACAAAACCTGGGATAGCCTCTGCGTCACAGCAAGAATATTGTAAGCTTTTAAAATCTCATCTGGGTTGGACGTTTTTTTTTTTTCCTGAGATTTTGGATCCTACCTGATAGAAATCAGTGCCCTCTTCAATAGACTGCAGCACAGAAGGGAAGATGGGAGGCACGGTAACCATCTGCATCCGTCCACTGAGGGGGTTGGAGTCACAGGTTTGATAACGTCTGTGCTTGTCTTTGATGACCAGAGCCAGAGACTGAGAATGGTTGATTAGTTCCAAGAGGGAGGCCACTGCAGTGTGCTGGATGTTGTAGTCTCTTGAAAGGCAGCACAGAGTCATCACAGACTTCAGCCACAGTGGAAGACTTCCTACATCAACACCTGAGATCAAGAAAAGATCATTATTTCTTGTTTCGCCACAGAATGTTTGTGAAAGAGAAATAAAATTGTTGCAATGTGTCAGCTGACCTGTGTGGTCAAACATGTCTGTGTGAAGGGTTGCCGTCTCCTCTTCACTCAGGTAGACAGGGAAGGTAGCACTCTCCAGCAGCAGGTGGCAGGTAGCTGTGAAGGCCTGTCGACACTCCTCAGAGATCTCTGTCCTACTGCGAGGCATGAAGCCTGCTGACCAGTCCACGCTTCTGGTAAAGCTGTGTTCTTTCTTTTTTTCCACAGGCAATGAACACTCAGAGTCCGACGTTGAGCGAAGTTTCATTTTGTTTGGGTTGAACAGTTCAGAAAGCTTGTCTTTGATTTCCCGTCCTCCGAGGCCAGGCAGGAGATTTTTTGGGTCCAGAGATGTAGGAGTGACGTTTGGTTCCTCCTCCGATTTGCTAACATCCTCCACCTCAACCAGCAGGTATCTGGAATATGTAGAAATTTAAATGTCACACTTTTTAAAATTATTGGGACATATATTTATAAGTGACAAACAGATATGGATACTCTTGTCAACAATGTTTGTTCTGGAAAATATGCATCAATCTAGTACTTCACTGCACACGGTGTCTCGCTAGTATTTTAACATCAGTGACACAAACAGGAACAAGGATTCTGTAATATTTTTTTTCAAATGATATAATCAATTGAATAAAACAGCAAGACTTAAATATGTTAATGCATTTTTGCAGTTTAACCTCTTATATAACATTTAATAGTTCACCTTGTGGTTATAAAGGACAGTATTTCCTGCAGACACTGAGTCATTTTGTCCACACTGCCGCCTCGCTTCCATACTCCCTCAATGTCTTTGCAAACTCCATTTCTCTTGTTTCTCATTCCTGGTGGGAACTGCTGTTCCGACGGTGACGCGCTGACCCCTAAGCCACTGTCTTCAGATCTGATGGTGTGATTAACACCATTTGTTGCCTCTTCATCATCTCCTCTTTGTGCATTCAGCTCTTCCTCTTCTTGGTGTTCATTAGCCTGGTCAATGCTGCTATCTTTGTCTCCCTCCTAGAACAAGTTACAACTTTAATAATGGGGCAAAGTCAGACTTACAAAACAGCTCTATAAATAGTGTAAGAAGATCTTACCTGTGTGCTGTCGTCCTCGGATGTATGTGTCTCCATGTCCTCCGTGTATGATCCTACATCTATGTCCATGTATGCCACAGGCATTTGTATTTTACTGAGGACCTTGAAGCAGGCACGCAGGCTTTGGGTGACGTCCTCCAGGCTTATTGAGACCAGGTGTCTGTGCAATGTCTGTAGCATGACGCCCAGCATCTCAGGGAGGAACTGTGACTGGATGTCATTGTGAAGCTCCTGGTGATAAAAATAAGGTGGACATGTGAGCAATAATTATCAATGCCTTAATGGAGTGTTTGCAATGTTTACCAGATTTTTAAGAACTTAAGGATAAAACCAAGGAGTGTGATTTTATAAATGTTATTATATACATGTGCTTAACTGTCCTTTAGACAAGGGTTCCCCAACTTTTCTTGGCCCATGGACCAGTTAAATGTCTCGTACTATTTTCACAACGGTCGTTAAGTTGTGGCAGATAGAAAGCCCTTATAAAATTACATTTCCAGCGTTCTGAAATATTTTCCTACCTATAAAATCTTCCTACCCGAATTAACTGTGCATGGGCACAACAAGGATTTCTCAAGTGCACACAGCCTATAACTTTCTGCTTCCAGACCGGTATACAAGGTTAGAATCTCGTATCAATAACTCTTCTTGTCAATAACTCAAACAATTTTGAGTTTATTGTTGTTGTCTTCACTGATAAAATATTTCCTTATCAAATATAGTTGCATTATTAATGATGGAAACTCAGCCATTATATTGTTCAGTTCTTTTGTTAATAGAGTAAGTAATAGCGACATGGGGCCAAAAGGAAACATTACATCTCTGCGGTGCGGCACCAATTCACAGACGGACCGGTACTGGTCCCCAACAGCTGAAAATCATTTTTAACCATGAGTGTCTCCATTGCTTCACTTAGTATTTATCACAACATGTGTGCAAGTGGATGTGTGTTTACTTTGTTTACCAGAGGAAGAACGTCCAGCAGGAAAATAATTAAACTGGACATTTCTTGGACAGAAGGAGCAGGATGGCTGCGGTCCTGCCGAGGAGGAATCGGTGGATCATCATTGTCACTACAGAAAAAAAGAAGTTACTTAGAATTTAGAACATTATTTTTTCAGTAATATTTAGTTGCTATTTTAAAACAAATAGGGACATTAGAGACACAGTTTTGTTTGCCTTTTGCCCTATTTAGGTCATCATAAACCCAAATGTTTACTATTGCAGTACCTGAGGGAAGTGCAAAAGCGTCTTGTCATGTACTCCCACAAATATTCGCTGTTCATGGAGCTCACCAGCATGTTCACAGTCTTTATGATCTCCGATGCATTTTTATTCTCTTTTATTTTACTGTTAAAAAAAGAAAACACCAATACCCAATTCAGAAAAATTTAAAGTTTCCATTTGATAAATTACAGAGAAATACAAAGAGCATTGTTCTCACCTGGCAAGCTGATTGCCTGACAGCCCTGAACTGGTGATGACGTCCTCACCCACCATCATTCGGCAGTAGCAAGAAAAGGCCCGCACGACTTCCAGTAGCACACTACTCAAAACAGCAGGACCTTGAAAGAAACATCAGAATTTGAGCAACATCGCAGAATAAATACCTTAAGACTTTTCATGTGGATTGGACTTTTTTTTTGCAGAACTCGTTACCAATTTCTGGTTTGTCCAACAGGCTGACGATAATCCTAAAGGGCCTGAGGTATCCAGTCACATTCTCAGGTTTGTTATCCACATCCTTCTGTTTGAGTATGTTAATGAGAGCCTGGGGGCAGAGATAAGAGAACATTTAAAAAAGATAATACAGGTGAGACAAACTTGGCCAACTGGCAGGTAAGATAAATAAGACTGGTTATGCCTGTATCATGGGACCTGACAGTGGCCTTGATGAGTTATGCACTGGGAGGACATATTACTCATAAAGAAAAATTACAAACACTTTATTTTTAAGTGTGTTTGAAGAGGTGTTTTGGGCAGTAGTGGCCTCGTGGTTAAGGAACTCGACTGGGTTCCGAAGGGCTCCATAAAAGGAATGTGAGATCCATTAAGCATGGCACCGTCCCCACTCACTGCTCCCCGGGCACTCAAAGCTGCCCACTGATCACTTTGGTGATGGGTTAAATACAGAGTTGACATTTTGTTGTGTGCATTGGTGTAAATCACGATGACAAGGAGTTTGCTTAAAAAAAAAGGAAAAAAAAGAGGCAAGGAAGAGCGAAAACCTGCAGCCACAGCGGTCCATGAAAACACAGCAGTGACCAACGGGACTGGGCAGTCAATACTGAGTCAGAGATGCCGTGTTTATTTAGAATTTTGGGATTATTGGTAATACTGTGTGATTTGGTTGGGTTGATCTTAGGAGAATTTCTTATTAAGTTAAAAAAAGAATTTTCCTAATTTTTTAATTTATTAAAACTTTTATTTAAAGTAAAACAGTCAGTGAAACAGCTGTAAAAACGGTACATTTTCTAATTCATCACTGTATTTGGAGGAAAAATTCCATCCTTTACAATTAGTACTATTATTATTTGGCGTTACATTTTGTCAAAGCGCTAATTGTAATTTTTTTCTCAATCAGCAGCCCTTTCCTGACCTATAGTCCAAGACAAATGCACACTGTGAGTTCAGGGAGTGTCTGTGTGCTGCTAATAGGGGAGGCACCTGTATGAGGTAGTCTCTGGTGTAGGTGGAGAAGTAGTAGGACATGTGTTCTTCTGTGGTGCTGGAGAGAGTTGGGTGTGGAGCCACCATTTCTCCTTTTATATCTGTGCCTGAAAACAACACAAGTACACAACGACCAACTTTAATGAGACTTAAGAATAATATAACAGAATAATTACAAAGTCCAAATGCATTGACACAGGTGAGTACCTAGGAGCCAGGCGTAGAGTCGTCTGTTGAGTGACATGTCTCTGCGGAGAAGCGTGAGTGCAGCAGCGGATACGACATTAATCAGGTCGTCCACGCTCAGCATGATGCAGGCCTCTGCTGGGTTCTTTAAGACAACATTAACAATAAGTGAAGACCATGAATATTAGACAAAAGACACTAAAACCTGACAGGTTTGACAAAAACCATAAAAGAATGACTGTACATAGGTAGATTTGGAGTTCATTAACTAAAAACGCAAGCTCACTTCTCAGTGGAAGTTAGTTAGATTTTTTGAAAAAGCTTGTGGTTGCGAACATTAGGAGAGAAAGCTTCGACAGACGCAGTTCATCTGACTGGCCATGGCTTCCTAGAAAGTAATTATTAGCAATACAATGCACTATGTACTAGATCACAGGTATCAAACTGAGGCCCGGGGGCAAATTTGGCCCAAAGTTTAATTAAATTTGGCCCACAACATCATTTAAACGTGTACTACAGTGGGCGCTCCAATATCTAGCTCTTATATACTGGCAGAATTTGTAGTATTAGTATGTATGCTTTTTGTTATAACACATACAATATATTTTGTTGTATATATAAAAAACTGATTTAATTGATAAAGACAGACAAAGAGACAGAATGAGCGACAAATGCTGCTGATGTGTGTTTTCTATTTTCATTTCATGTGCGTTGATAGCATTGTACTTTGGCTGTTCCAGGTTCAATGTTTTTATATGAAAAAAAATAACATTTAATATCTGGGGAGCAGGGAAAACATGCATAATAACACGTCATTTTTTTATTTTATTAATTATTCAGTTTGGACCGTGACTTCATGAAAGTTTCAAATTTTGGCTCACTGTGACACTGAGTTTGACACCCCTGTACTAGATAAACATAACTAATATGACGTTGACATGGTGGGACAAATGTGAGACCAGTTGGTTGCAAGTGTTTACCTACCAAACAAGTGGCAAAAGGAAAGAAGTAGAGTAGAATTTCCAGCATGTTCCTCTGCACCAGGATGTTTGAGTCTTGCAGAGAAAGACACACTGCTTTCAACTGGAAACGTAAAGTACAGATTTTAAGGTTACAGAATACAGGATAACAACACTTGTTTAGCTACAATTCTCACTAAACGTACCACTAGGTTACTGTTGTAGCCGATCACGTGCTTCTGCTGCTGCAGAGACATTGTTCTGTCAAAATGTGTGACTATAAATATGGAAGCTGGAAGCCTCACAGCAGCACTGACCACCATGCTGCCCCACAGGCCACCGTAGAAAACCTGCTGACCCACCAGAAGTGAAAGCTTCACTAGTAATGCCTCAGTCCTGAGCACACAGGGAGAGAGGGAAAGTGAAGTTCATTCAAATAAAACAAGAATAAACAGTTTGTTCTGGTTTTGACTGTTGAGAAACCGTCCTTGTCACATACCGGTCATAGACCTCCAGTCCTTCTTCAAGACCTGGCAGAAGGCCTGTTATGAAGGCCTGAAGGCTGGGCAGCAAAGCCCTCTGCAGTGGCAGGAAGTACCGCTCATATAGAGTCAGCAGCACGGGCTTTACTGCCATAGAAGACTGGCCCAGCAGTGGGAATAATCCTGAGCTGTGGATCATAGAGACATGAAAATGTTACAGACCTGTAATTAGTCCAGTTTTGTCAGAACAGAAATATATCCAGGGACCTAAATGACCTGTAGATGAAAAGATCTTTGGCCAGCCATTTTGTTCCAATTATTTTAAAGATGACCTCGTAAGTCTCAAGAGCTTTGAGGTGGACCCCACTGGGCAGTGCTGGATGGAGACACTGAGCCAGACGCTTCCCTATGATCAGCCTTTTAGGTAAGAGAGAGTAACGGATGTTGCTCTGCAGGGCCTACAAGTAAGAAAAAACAAAATAGAGAGTTAGGATAGAATGTTGCTTCACAGGTAAAGAGAAGAACACTAAGGAGAGAGAGAAATTCACATTTGAGCAGAAATGTTTCTGTGACATCAATCACTGATTTGTTCCATGGCTTTCATATGGATTTAGGGTCATTTTTAAAAGAGTAAACAAATAATTCCAGAAACTCTATCCAGTTTGAGTTTACTTGAAGACAGGATGTCCCCTCCTAGTGGAATGCAAAAGCAATTCAGGTGGTGTTGCACCTTAATTGTCAGTTTCAATATGTATTTTAACTGCCCTGTAGTGGAAAAAGTGCTAAAATTGTATTCATCTCCACAAAGTTTTACAGTTTAACAAAGTTGTTCACTGCAATAACCCTCATTCATTGCTCATCACTGCTTTTGTAACACTGTGGTATTCAATCAATCAGAACAAATATCTTTTTTTTTAAAGCAAACTCCTTGTCATTGTGACATTGTGATTCACACCACTGCACACAACGAAATGCACCTCTGTATTTAACCCATCACCAAAGTTAACAGTGGGCAGCTTTGATCACCCTGGGGATCAGTGAGTGCCTTGCTCAATGGACCTCAATGATAACCTGGCTTTGAACCTGGAGCTTTCTGGACCCCAGCCCGGTTCCTTAACCACTGGGCCACCACTACCCCCTAAAAAATGCTGCCCCGTGTGAGGCTCGAACTCACGACCTTCAGATTATGAGACTGACGCGCTGCCTACTGCGCCAACGAGGCTCTGTAAGTGAACGAAACTTTTCAAAGATTGTTATTACAGCATGTATGCTGTAACTTGGCTTCATAACTATACACCTAAAAAATATATATAAACCAAAAAATTATATATATATTCAAGTTTAACATTTGACAGATGACAAATATTAAAACACATGACAGGTTCAGAGGAAAAAAGCAGACACATGCGACATGATCTGTTGTCATGTGTGTCCATCAAACAATACCTTGTTGAGTTTCCCCAAGGATGAGATGAGATCGGCCCACTCGCTCGAAGACTCAAAGTTCCGCAGAGCTTTCTCAATGACAGATGCATAGCTACGATAACGGTAGTCATTCTGTAGTTCTAGCTCTTCGGGATCCATGATGTATCAGACTGATATCAGCATATTCCTCAAATGTTCTGCAGGGGGGAACAAAAATGTAAAGATAAAGAACAAAAACAGTACATTTTTTGACCTGATACTTGGTTACTCTCTGTGTCCAAGTTCATGTTTTTAGAAAAATAAAATTAGCCAATTTACATTTCTTCACTGACGTACAATGTCCTTATTCATAAGACAATTATGTTTTCCTGTCCCTGCATCTGAGAGGAGAACAATCCTTCAAAAACAAATTAAGTGGCTTGTCTAAGTAAGAGTAAGGAAATGGAGGGATACAACTCTGCCCAGTTGGACCTGTGTCTTCCCATTGACTAATCTTGACATATCTGGAACCACAATGTGGGTGGAGACTATGAAGACAGGATTAGAGAAGCAGGGGCATCTGGGCTCTCTGTAGATGAGCAGAGAAGAGCTATTTTACCAGAGTGGAGCAGAGACACATGCTGAACATGAGATGATGTACGGCGCCATTGCATGGATCAAAACAAGTACCTTTAAAAGTTGTTTTTGCAGACTTAGATTCCTTGTAACAATCTAACTTTGTTACGGATTATTTGATCAAAATGCCTCGAATCTTAGGACTCGTACTTTCATTAGGTTTGCATGTAACTCAATTTCTCAGTTTAAGCAACGGGCAGGGTACTTTGAACAAGAGTATATCAAACAACAACAACAATGAAATGCGATTTCATCAATTTAATCTTATCAATTCCAAATGAGAAACAAGAAAGCAGCAACCAGACACTTTGAAAAGTCCATGGTTATCGGTTATTCAGTTAATTTAATCCACTAACAGTTACATCCATGACAAATGGACATATATACATATCCATTTGCCTTTTGTGTAAACCTTTTTGAAACACTAAGAAAAATTATCTAACTAAACTCACTGAAAGCAAAACATCAGTCAAAAGTCAACAGGTGAGACTGGAAGTCTAGAATTTGGTTAAGTAATCTAACTAATAATGCTTCAGCATTTTGAGGCATCATAGTTGCTTCACAAAGGTGGGCCCTTAGCTTCAGAAAATATTTCATTCTATTATTGTAGGTAAAATATTTATATTTCAGACATGCACACTGTTCCCACGCAGTCATACTTTCTGATTTTGTGAAAGTTAAAGCCTAGAAAAATAAAAAAAAAACAAATCTATCAATATCAGACTTTGAATTTAGTACGAAGACCCTCTATGTCATTGCTACTTCCTCAATACAGCAAGACTGTAGAGATTCTAGTAGTTTTTAATGTCACCAGACTAAAAAGAACATGCAATTTCAAATTACACTTTTTGAAAACACAACATTTATAACTGTTTCATGTACTATGAATTGTAGTAGATTACGAATCTGAATTCTCTTTCTTTTAACATTTCTTGTCTTACTCATTGTGGTGAGCCACAACTGTCTTGTAATTATTAATCTGCCTAAGGACGCACTTCCCCAATTTGTTCCGCTAACTTTTGCTATTCTATTTATTGTGTTTCGAATGCAGTTACGATTAAGGTTTGTAAACATATATTCTGGGGTTAACAATGCAAACAACCTTTGGTTTTAAATCTGAATTATGATGTTTTAAGAAGGCTGTGTGGTTAAAAGTAACACAGTTCTTACAGTGCAAGGCATTGTGATGTGTCTAGTGAAACGATAGAATATATAGGAGGAATATAAAAGGCACGTCATTGTGAATAAATAAATCAATAAATATATAAACTAAGTCAATCATTACAGAGGAGTCCAACTGAAACTTACGCTCTTCATTATTGCTGCAACTTAACTTTACCTTTACCGAGATATTTTGAAGATGAGGCCTCTTTCATTTTCTGTTCTTAAACAGCTTCACTCACAAACACTGCACAGAAAGGAGAACTAACTCATCTCACTTCCTCGACTGTATGTGTAAGCAATATGCAGGTGTTTTAAAACCATGTCTCAGTGTCAGGCTGTTGTCGAGCTGATAAGTGTGTGCTTTGAGGGTGGAAACAGCGAAATACAACATGCCCCACTATACACTGTCACCTGACTGACACCACCACTACAACAGGCCTTAAGGTGACAGTGTTCAGCTCAATGAGGTGGATCCTTTAAACTTAATTTTTTCCTTTAAATACCCAAAACCTTACTGCAAATATTTCTACAGGGATTTTCTTTTCTGCTGAGAAAACAAACGAGGACCAATCAGACTACTGTGAGCACACAATGTATCCACTTAATGAGTAGCCGCAGTGTAAACGGTTTTTAACTAGCCCTTAACTGGTATTTTTAAAGAACCTTGCACTTACCGGTTCAAGCGTGGTAATATAAAGCAATAGAAAGATTTTGTTTTTTGATTTGATTTTTACACTCCTTCCTTTGGGGTAAAGGTTCACCAAAATTAGCAAATTAAGGACTGCAAAAAGATTGTTTAGGTTAGTTTTACAATCCCATTTCGTGACATGTGGACAACTGTTGACCCTAATCATCTGTTGTACATTATACAAAACAAAACAAAGAGAAAACATCATATAAATGCAGGAAGTAATCACAAGTTTTCTAAAGAATCACCTTCTATAATATTTTACAAGCCCTTGAATAGCGTTTGTAGCACCTCCTACAGGAGGGGGCGTTAATCTTTGTTAACAAAACATTTCATTTTCATATTATGACGTGCAGAACATACCAAAACTGTTAATTTAATCAAAATACGATTTTTACTGATATATACTTTACCTTTGTACATTTATGTTGAAGATTATGTGTATGTTTGTTAGAGAAAAAGGAATAAAGCTTGTGTAATAATTCAAGCACAATTCGGTGAGACGTAGCTTAGCCCCGAACATTAGCTTTCTACATATTTTGGTAAATTGCTAGAATTAAAGAAAAAATGCTACGTAATTGCTAACGCCTTCTCGAAGGCGCGAAATCATTTTTATCCTGGGTAATATTTCAACAATAAAAGCATTTTCAATACCATTTCTAATGTAAATGTAAAAACAGCTGGTAGGACAATGAGAAATGAACGACTGTAAAGAGATATTGAAACGACATTTTGTAAAATTGTTTCAGAGTCACAATATCTGATCCCAATGAAACAAAATGTACCATCTGGACAAACAACGACTCACCCGGAATAAAGCCAGACTTAGTATCCGGGCCAAACTCTCCTCGGGTTTTCTCGGCGCATACTACAAGAACCAAGAGGTTTGATGGGAGAAAGTAGGCGTAAAACCTGAAATATGTCCCCAGGATGCGCGTGAGTGTGGGTGTATTTGTCAGCTCCCTTCATCCCCAGGCAGAACCAACGGGGTGGGATCAAAACACTCAGCTGATTCAGACTGCACAGTGCGGAAGCATGGTTCACTTCCACTCAGGGGAGAGGGTGTGAGGGGGAGCGGAATGAACGACGAATGCGATGTTTGCCTTTAACCTGACATTTAAAAGCAGAACAAACACACGTATGTTTATCAGGTTTCTTCTCAGAAACCAGTTTTCCTCGCCATTGTTCTAAATTTCGAATGCCAACTCCGCTGCGAACACACGGCCCTCCAGCGTTGGTACAGTCCAGGATGTGCCGTGTTTACAAGCCTCTTACACCATCTATCAATCTATCTATCTATCTATACAGAAAGCTGCCAGACAGACAGATATACATATCAACAGACAGACAGACAGACAGACAGACAGACAGACAGACAGACAGACAGACAGACAGACAGACAGATAGATAGATAGATAGATAGATTTTTTTTTTAGATTTTAACACAATCCAGGAAAAAACAGAGGTCATCCAGTCAGCAGCATAAAAAAACAACCAGTGTGGCTGTCGCACGCTCTACTGACATGGATCCAAGACACTTTCATCAACAAGGTCAAAATTGACAACAAGTCAAATTAGGAACTGAGCGAACCGCAGTTCACCGCCAGAGACATGGCACAATATATCATCATGAGCCCACAATCTGTCTCTTATACACATCTAGATGTGTATAAGAGCCAGGAGCGAGGAGCCTGTGGAAGAAGTGCTCCAGCCTCAGCCTGGCCTTCACACTCTGCCTCCACAGGACCACAGCATCAAGCACCGGCCCCCCCGCAGACTCTCCCGACGTGTCAGGTATATAGACATTCTTGCCTCAGAGAGCAAGAAGTTCAGGAGAAGGCTTTTGGTTCTCCCCGCAGTTTTAGAAGCGAAGCCACTAATAAAGATTGGCATTGTGAAGGAGGCACCGAAGAGGAGGAAAACCTGAGTTAGGACAGAGAACAAAGATATCAGACGTCCACACTCTGAGAAGATGTGGAAGACAGTCTCTGGCAGTCTGCAAAAAGGGCACTGGTTTACAACAGTAGGTGAAATAACGGAGAGGAAAGCATTGGAAGCAATTGCCCCATGCAGAACCCTCCACTGTAGATCCCCTAATCTCTTCCTCAGTGGAGGTTTGTAGATGGTGCTCCACTGGGGCCTCCGCCCACCAAGTTTGTTTGTCCACACACTCTCTGGTCTGTCACGCAGGTGCCTCTCATGTATAGATAGATAGATAGACAGCAGAACAGCAACGAACAAGACAACAACATATATAATAGTATAATGAAGTGTAGATTTCTAGCGGTTAAAAAAATCAACATAACAATGAGTATTGTAAGATACCTGTTATAGAACTAAGATATTGCAATAGCAAAATATTTTGAATCACAATCTCAATTGTTTTTGTTATTATATTTCATTATGACAATAAAAAAATACACATGATTGAAATTCATTTTTTTTAAAGTTATATTCAGTAAAGCTTATATTTGTGTGTGAGGGCGGGGCAGTGGTTAGTGAACAGCTGTGGCTGGGAGAGCGGACCAGTGGTGAGGCTGACGCTGCACCGGGCACAGGTGAGCGCAATTGTTTTAATGAGATCTCTCCCTGTATAAATAGGAGCCGGGACCGCAGGGGGAGAGATCAGCTGTGACATGCTGACTACCGAGGAGCAGCCTGAACTTCTTATCAAATTGCAGACACGGAACTGCCCTGTGTTCATTCTGCTAACAATAAACAATTGAGACTTTGACACTTTGCTTCTGTATTTGCGTCCAGAGAACCCCACTCATCACATTGTGACTTTTTCTTCTCCTAGGCAACTGCATTTCATTAACCTTTGCTTTCACCACATGTGGTAAAAATAAACCAATATAATGATTAAAAGTCAATAAAACTGTTCAAAGTTCTCCACGTTTATAACGAGTATGTGGAAGACACCTCAGACGACACTGGGAATACAGCCTGTCAACAGAGAATACACTTGTTTTTCTTTTTATTAACAATGGCTCGTCGCTTCGCCAACAATCTTTCTTGTCCAATCTGTTTTGAAATTTTTGAAAATCCTGTGTTGCTGTCCTGCAGCCATAGCTTCTGTAATGATTGTCTGCAGACCTGGTGGATGGACAAAGATGTTCACACCTGTCCAATTTGTAAGCAAAATCCAACAAGTAAGCCGGCATGTAACTTGATTGTAAAGAATCTCTGTGAAACCATCCAAGAACTTTCTGTGAGTGAGGACTCCTCTGCTGTATCGGAGACTTTCTGTAACCTGCACTTGGAGAAACTGAAGCTCTACTGTTTGGACCATCAGCAACCAGTTTGTCTTATCTGTCGTGAGTCCCTGTCTCTTATACACATCTTCTCCCTGTTTTTTTTCTTCTGCTGCTTTACTGTTATATTTTCCTAATTTGTTTTTTTTTTTAAATCTCTGTCTTTCCTTTATGACCTCCACAATCATCTCGCTCCACGCACAAAGTACAGAGGAGTTCATTAAGGAAGAGTTTCAAAAACTCCGATCTTTCCTACAACAAGAGGAAGAATCGAGAATCGCTGCCGTAAGATCTGAGGCGGAACATAAGAGCAGCCAGACGAAGAGGACAGTTGAGGCTTTGGGCAAGGAGATAAAACATCTAACGGACATAGTCAAAGCCACAGAGGAGGAACTGAAAGCCACAGATCTGGAATTTCTCAACAAATACCAGTCTTCAATAACAAGAATTAAAAATCAATATTTGCTGAATCATCCGAAGCTGCCACTTGGTGCATTGATTGATCAGACAAAACATATAGGCAACCTCACCTACAATGTATGGAAAAAGATGAAGGACCTGGTCACTTACACTACTGTGATTCTTTACCCAAACACAGCAGTACAAGAAGTAAGTAAGGATCTGACAAGTGTAATGTACCCTAATAACAGAAGACCTCTTCCAGAAAACCCAGAAAGATGTCAAAATTACATCATGTGTCTCGGATCCGAGGGTTTCAACTCTGGGACTCACTACTGGGATGTTGAAGTTGGAAAGAAAGGAGGATGGTCAGTTGGATTAATCAAAGAGTCCGTCCAGAGGAACTTACAACCACTCACTGGTTACTGGGAATTATGGTTGAAGGATGGTCTTTATAAAGCATGTTGTCCACCACTAATAGAGGACATTCTGCCTTTGAAGAAACCAATTAGGAGGGTGAGAGTTAAACTGGACTGGCAGGGAGGAAAACTGACCTTCATCGACTTGGACACGAACACAACCATTTACACCTTTGTACAAAGATTCACTGAGAAG
>JAFBJS010004798.1:0-34132 GCA_016785265.1 Paraplagusia blochii
GAACCTCCCTAGAACACTCTTCCTACCTGCATTATATATAAACCTCTTGAGAAACCTGTGAATCAAACTGCTGCAGTACACAATAACAGTACTTTATATTCAAATACACTATAGTTATTGATGCTTAGACAAAGACCTAAGACCAAACATACCTTAATGTAATCTCTATGTCCAATACTGCAGGGTTTTTCTAACCACTGCAGCACAGTAGTGTTCCAGTATATATATATATATATATATATATATAAAACATAAATAAAGTAAATGACAGGGTAAACATTTCCGTGATCATTTGATTCCTGTTGATAAAAGTGTGATTAAAATGACTTTATATTGTTAATATAGGCGACAGAGTTTTTAGCTGACTCGAAGATAAAATTGTGCCTTGGCACAAAAAAAAGGTTGAAAAACACCGCAATAGTGTATGTGTTTGCAGATTGCAGTGACAGGCTAATTGTTTCTCACTTGGCTGCTGTGATGCAAGACAACGATTGGATTTATCTTAAAGGGATAAACAAACAAAAAAAAAACCCAGAAACAATAACAGCCCACCCTGCAGAAGTTTCTAGAACTGAGAAGAAGTGAAAAAATCCCAGCTGTGATTGACAGCCCCACACACCTACATACATAAAATGGAGTTCAGAGGGGTTCATTTGCATCAACACCAAGACAGTTTTTGACAATTTCGCAGCTGCTCACTGCAGGGAATTTTCTGGAGATAATGATTTGGTGCAATCAAAAACTTGTTTCTGCATTTTCCCCACCTTCACACAGCAATTTCAGAGGATAATTGCTGAAAAAATCCACTGCAAAAAAGGAGTCTGAGTGCCTCACATTATACTCCTGAAGAAAAGATGTTTTGACTTTTCTTTTCCAATATCTAATCAGTTCTCCAACACAGATGTGACAGGACTTACGGCGCCGTTTAATCTAACAGGGTTAATGTTGTCTTAGTCAGCCATTATATAACAGTCCAGGGCTGCGGCTGTGAAGTAGGAAAAAGGTAAAAGGCAACAAAACGCTGCAGTGATCATTTGTTTTCAACAGGCGCCGTGATATTGCTGTGAAATTGCAGAATAAGTAGCTTCTTACTGCGACCTGACGGAGTCTTCAGATCTCAGTCCTTTCCCCAAACACAACCAGGCAAATCGACAGCGCAATTGATTTCCTGATTAATGTCCTTGCCCACCTACAAGCATTGAAGCCTGGAGACATAATTTCCTCGTGAGCGTGATCAATAGCTGCATCAAGATAAATAAATGCTGCAAGAAAAAAAGAAATTTTGTTTAGCCAGGCCTCTGAGAGTAGAGATCCCAGAACTAAATGCTGTTTTTTAACCCTCTTTTCCTCCATTTTATTAATTTTTTTTCTCCTACCTGGTAGCTTTCCTGATAAAGTGCATACATTGCAGAAGTGCGGACAAAACAATGAAGCACAAATGGTCTAAGGTTACTTTAAATGCTGCCTTGCATAATGTTACGTGTTAAATCACCCAACACAGATAATTAATTGTTCCCATAAAAAGGAAACAAAAGAAAACTATAAAATATAAACACAGGGAAAAGTAAACAAAAGAACATACTGTATATTAACTAATTTTCAACATTTCTAGAGTGGATGTTGGGAAAAACAAGGAAAAAAGCAATACATGTGTATTTTGTATGAATATATCATATATATGTCAATATCCCGACATACAGTAGGAGACAATACATTGAAAAGTAGGTTCATTAATAGAACTTTACAGTAAGTCATTTCAAATATATACAGACTGATGAAAATGATGTAAAAAAAATAAAAAACAACTTAAAAAAGCACGTCTTAGAGACGTGTGTGTCCAACAGTCCTCTCTCTCTCTCTGTCTGTGCAGAGGCTTCTGTGTCAGAATGGCTCCAACAACTTCACTCTCTAATTCTCCTGTCATCCTTTCACATAAGCAGTAATTTCTTCATTTTCAGAGAACTGTTATTTAACTCTGCTCCGTCTCCCTTTATGCTGTAATTCTTTGACTTACAGCTTAAAGCACAGAGGTGACTCACTCTCCCCTCTCTCCCCCGTCTCCTCTTCACTAAACCTGTACAGTAACACCATACAATGTGAACATGCTCATCATACAGACAAGGTCACGGCACTGACCATTATGCCCCGCCCTCAAAGGCAAGGAAAGTAGGCGATAGGTCCGGTAAAGGTCCAGCATCTTAAACATATGATATTAGACTATATACTTTAATTTTATTCTGTTCTGAAAATCTGTATAAACCTTATTTTCTGGTTAAGCTCTTCCCTTTTATAATATTCCTATATTATTAGACAAAAAGTTTCCTTAACGTTGCAAAAAAAGTTCTGTAATGATCTGCAAAGTCCCAGCTTATCATGAGTGGATTCTGGTTCAAGTCCCAAGAACCTTTAGTGACATGAAATTTGACGTTGCAGAGAAATATTTTTCTATCAGATTTGTGTAAAAACCTCCTGGAAAGTTGGTGTCGCTCTCCTGTGCACCATCATTTTCTACTGATTGTTTCCAGCACCAACTTATACAACAGTTCTAATTCATCACAGCGCTCCCTGGTGCCGTTAAGCAACCCTAAACAAAAAAGCTGTGATTCATGTGTGCCATGCTGCGGACCAGTATTGGTTGAGGCCACTGACGACTTTGAGAGAATAATTAAAGCGGGGTCTAAGTGTTGCTCAGGGATATTTTACATGCAGTAGGAGGGATGGGACAGGGAAGCGGCCAGAGATATTGATTACTGCTGGGATTACAGAACCATGAGCATCGCTCTCAGTCCAACAATGTAATCATCAGCCTCTACTTGTAATGCACAGGTTGCCTCGGCTCCACCGGGGGAGTGAAGGATAGAGGCAGAGGGAGAAGTGCAAGTGGACAGAGAACAGATGGGTAATGTTTCATTTGCTGGTGTCCTTCAACTTATAATGAATATAAGGTTAAAATGTGCAGATAGGGATTTTCTTTTTTTCTTTTTAAAGATGACTTTGTCTCCAGCGCCGTGCACTGATTAAGCTCTTATCAGCGTCTCATGTGAATAAAAATACATTTGATGTTTAGACACCTTGAGTGTTGAATCAACTCTCGCCGTCACCGCTGATGCTCTAACCAGATTGGTTTCTTGCGGATGCACAGATATGTGATGACAGAAACTTTGGAAAATAATTCTTCTTGAAAATGCTTGAAAGTGCTGAAACTGCAGTTGTCGACGCAAACATTTGTCCACTGTCGTCTTACACTTCACTGTAGCGTCCTGTACTGGAAGTGACGTAACAGACTGTACATATATTCTGTACGCTGTGAAAGTGATCGATTTGAAAGCGGCCCACCTGTGGGGTTATTCTTCATTACCGTGATATATTTGTTTCAGGGTGTAGCAACAATGGTGGATCGTAGCAGTGCATATATTGGTTAATCGGGGTAATGGGTGTCGGAGTTTAGAAAACAAGCGTGCGCCAGCACGTGGATATGAAACAGCTCGGACTTCTGGCTTTTTAAAGCAGCGTAATGAACTCTGTCGAGACATCAGCAAATTTTTTTGTGAAATGATAAATTCCCTGTCAGTTGGATGATATCTCACACTACAGATCTCCCGCACGGCATACTAATGTGGCTCAGCGCAGTAGTTTAGAATCATTGGCTGGAGGCGTTATCAATCAGTGCCAGTAAAAATGATGCTTAAAATAAAAATAAATGCTGAAAGAATATATGAGCTAAATGTTATTATTTTTTTAATCAAGGCAAATATCAACAGACCTTATAAACTTGAGAATTGTTGTGCAGACTCCCGGCGACAGAAAAATGACACCAATTGCATTCATATTGATCTCCCATAAGTCTGCTTCGGCTGTTTGTCTTAAAAGATGAATTTATTTACAGCACGACATCGACGGCTCTGAGGGGAAGCAGGAAAATAGAAATGCTACCATCACAGAGATTTTGATATTTCTTCTCATCTATTTGTGAGCATTTTGTGGCAGTTATGTCAGAGTCAGATACCTCAACCCTTTTTTTGTGCCACAGACTTGTCTTTTAAATGTCTTTTAGACTTTTGAATGTCTGAATATTCTCAGTCATTCAGGTCTTGGTCAAGGTTAAAGGCTTTAGTTTGACAACTGGACATTTTTTTTTTGGAGAACGTTTCACCTCTCATCCAAGAGGCTTCTGCTGTTATAACTGTAACAGAAGTTCTATCCTGCGAGTGAGGAGAAAGGGGCGTTTCAGCTCCCTTCTGTTGGGTGGACCTGGGGTCACCTGCGAAGTGTGATACCAGTCATTGGGAAGGTATTGATGTGTCGTTACTGTCATTGTCGCAGTGGTTTTGGTCACACGGCTCGGTTGTTGAGAGTGGAATCTTTTTCAAACCACCACCCCTGTTAAGAGATGTCTTTTTCAGGTTGGCAAAAATTTTCTTCTACACCTCTTTCAGACCATCTGTCTTCTCTGGGCAAAATTTAAAAGTGTTGGTCCTCTAATGACTGATAGGTAGCCTTTAAGGTTTTTAAGGTTTGCCGGATAAATACAACTGCGTCCTTGTAACATTGCACTCTCAGACCATTGTAGCAAAAAGATTCTGCTAATTTTTCTGAATGAAACATTAAACATGAGATGGCATAGTTGAATAACAGAACATTTTGTGCATTTTTATCAATTGACCGACAGACAGGTGTCGGTCCACAACCCAGGGGTTTAGAAAACCACTGTCACAAATGGATAATTCCAAACACAGTGAATTGTTGTTTGTTTGAAGAGCAGCTGCACTTTGAAGAGGAGGTGCCTCTGAGGAGGTCAGGAATCCATCTTGGTATTCTTTGTGGCGCCGTTGCCCAGGGGCATCCCTCCAAACAATTTCCCCTCCAAAGTAGTGAGGCTGGAACATCTAACATAAGCGGTCCAGGTGACATCACGGTGTGTTCCTGTCTTCTCAAAGTTTCGCTCAGTGTCTTCCAAACTTTCCTGCAACTTTTTTGACATGAATTCCTACACAAACCCTTTCCTATGCTGCTCAAGACTGGCTCGATACACACTTTAACTTGTGTTTTTGTCTAATTTCTGCTCATAATTATCAAAGTAACTTCACTATTTGATGTGACAGCACTTGGTAGTTAAACTGAGTCAGTAGATGGAACCAGGGTGAACCCGGTTTCAATGTTTTAGGTCTGGATACTGAGGCCAAGTCTCTTTTTGAACAGACCTAACACTGGGGGGAGGTGGACAATTGGTTTATCATTAGAGACCAGAGACAGCCATCCATGTTGTCAATACTCAATCAAGTTGTGCCTGCTGGTGGCAGTGTGGATTAAAGGAGAACACACACAGACACACACACAAACATATCTATATATGGACACACATTTATGTGCATACATATGAGGAATGTATGCACATACATATTTTAGATGTATGTGCATATATACACTTATTTTACTGTAATTTTACAGTCAAAACCTAGAAATAGACATTACACTGATTGTGTTTAGAAAACATTTATTAACTAAGATGATTCTGAGTTTGGGGAAACTGAGCCTCACAATACGGCAACTCAATCTGCATTGCAGAAGCCAGAGTGTAGATTTCTTTGTTTAGGGAAAAGAGACTGTGCAGAGCTTCTCTCAGGTGGCACTTGTCATTGAAGGAGCGCAGAGCGATAACCTGGGGGGCTGCAGATAAGTGAATCTAAAGACCTCAATAAAGCTTAAGCCAGGAGAGGTGGAAGACCCAGGCAGATATTAGTCCATCTATCATTTCCTTCACCTGATCAGAGAGTGGAAAAATATAGCACACTTATCTAATCTGCCTAGTTCTATTTATCTCTGTCGTCGGTGGCTGTAGATAAGACACTACAGGTGACTGCACGGATCACTGCTGACGAGTTGTAGGGAGCGATCGGAGCAGACCGGAGCAATGTGGATTTACTGGATGGAGAAGGAAAATAAGATAGAATGGAATAAAACAGGGATTTAGTAAAGAAAGGAAAGATACACTGGTGGTGAAACACAAATGACACGACAAATGGTTCATTTAATTACTCTGGAATATACTTGTTAACTATCAAACTAGATTACTAGTCACATATACTGATATTTATATCAAAATATTGGTATAGTGCGGGCATGGGCAAACTAAGGCCCAGGGGCCAGATGCGGCCCGCCAAGATTGTCCAAATTAAATTATTTATTTTTTTTATCCTTATATCTCTTCCTTTTTTCCTGCAAAAATTTTTGCAGTAGATGACGTCCTAAAAGGGTATTAGAAATGTACTATTTAAGGATTTATACAACTTTTACGTGACATTTATCTTAGTTCAAATATACAATCCATCTTTCTGGTTTGGCCTCGGCTCCTGCGTACAGTTTTAAGACCAATTTAAGACCAAAAAAATTGCCTACACCTGGTATAGTGTATGTATTTCTGGTGTTTCTTTGTACCTGTGTACAAATACATCGTAGTATGGCCCCCTGTCAAGGTATTTCAACACATAGTTGTTACCGATCAATGGAGCTTTGATTTTAGACCCAACCTACAGGACTCTCAGTTTCCTCCCCTTCAGATCACAGTTGGTCGTTTCTGCTCCGTTCCATCTCAGTCAGCGTTCCATTCAGGAAGATGAAAACAACCCATTTGCTTTACGTCCACATCTGTTCCATTAGCAGGCGGACGGTGTTGGCTTTGCTAAAACTGCGGCCAGAGGTCACCGTCAGTGAATTAATTGTGGATTGTGAGACACAGAATTCCCAACAACATATTGATCCTGGGTGTTGAATATGGTAAACATTTGTGGTACGGGTTACGAGGTGCGTTAGGTATCAGAGAGGTTTCCTCCTCAGAACCCCAGGAGTGAGTCAGGTGTTACGGAGCGAAATAATGGAGGCATCATTGTCATCATTAAACATTTAATTTGGTCTTTTGTTTTTGTCACTGGCAATTACTTGGTGGATAGGTCCATGATTAAATTTTTAATGCCGCTGTTATTGATGTTTGCTTTTGTTCCAAGTGGGTTTAGTTGTGATTCAGCTTTCATCACTGAAATGTTGTGTTTGAGGGTGTGTGTGTGTGTGTGTGTGTGTGTGTGTGTGCATGACTGTTGTTTGAAGATTTCTGCATATTTAACAGTTCATATTATCGTGAAAATGTATAAATCCTGGTGTAAAAGTATTATAACAAAATTCACATTTATGGTTAGAGCTACTATGAAATTAACTTTGGGTCAAACAAAAAATTTAGTTTATTCCATTTCGCACTAATCCGCCTCCTTTTTTTTTTTAGCCCTGTGATCTTCCAGATTGTTGTTCATTGGTAATTGAATCATGGCTCGGTTCTTAGATTTTTGTGAACGTGAAAGAAGAATCTGTTGATGCTTTTTTAATTATTCCCAACACCACACAGAGATATTCCTCAGAACTTTTGTTCTTCTGTTCTCACAGTTTGACACCCCCTCACTGAGCAGCCGTCTGTGAACACAAGCTTTAAAAACTTCAGGCACTTTTGTAAAATGCAAATTGTACATTTTGGGGACTTTTGTCTCCGACTCTTGAATTAAATGGGGACAAGGAAGCAATATTTCCATTTGTCATTATATCTCAATTTGAAAGCTCCAAATTCAGAGTTTATCTTCCCATGAATGTCCCATTCAAGTTCCTCTGATTTCATTTTCTTCACTTTTTGTATTCTTGCCGTTTTTTGGCGACAAAAATTCTTCCTTGGCTCTCAGAAAAAGTGGAAACAGAGGGTTAGGGTTAATGTTCCTGCCTTAAAGCCGTGGCCCTTGAAGTTTTTTCTGCAGCAATTGCAATGTATGTTGGCAGGTTTGATGAACAGTGAGTTTTCTTTACCTCCACTGTTGCTGCAATACATTTTCCCAGTCTATAGATGCAAAAAAATAAAATGCTATCTCATCTTTTCTGATATTTGACACCTTTTTGCATCAAAATGGAATTTATGGAACCTAGATTATTTTCTATTTATATATATATATATATATATATATATATAGTGATTGTCACTAATCTTGTCCAGTTTAACTGAAAAGCATTGATAAATGTAACTACTTATGTATTAAAACATGTCTCTGTAATTGATTACCTTTTGTTGTAATATCAGTAACAATAAGTTGAATTTATGGGGTTAAAAAATGTGGCAACCTTTTTTTTTAACTCTTGCAGGCCCCACAAAATGACTTTGTGGACCTCATTGGGCCCACAGGCCTTGGTTTTGACACATGGGACGAAGCTAAACATGCTAAAAACCAATGGAGGGACCTGTCAGTTTAACACAGAGACACACAGGCAGTGAGACAATAACAACTGTGTCTTCAACACATACGAGACTTTTTCCTGTTTTCATTTCTCCAAGGTGTTTTTATAAATGTTGCATCCGCTGGACAGTACATCCTTCAGGTCATGTGACAAGCGATGATAAGCGATGAACACAGAGCCGGGTGTTCAAAGCAGACAGAACCCCTCGTTCAGCCACAATGGTGAGACTGCAGAGCTCCTTTTTATTTCCACGTCTTCTCTCATTTCATTATGCGCGGCACGTTCCAATGACTTCACAATACAAACCAACCATTCCTGGAACCGACATCATTGTCATGCAGCAGCTCCCAGTTCAGTCGTATCCTCCTCTCACATCTACTAACTAAAGCCCCCTCACAAAGCCTTAAAAAAATCGCCGCCTCGGGAGGCAGCAAATCGCGGTGTAGCGGGCCCTGCCAGGTGCTGCATTTAAAAACCAGGCCTCTGCTTAACCAGAGATGAATTATTTAAAAGACAACTGAGAGGCATAAATAGAGCCAATACCAGACAAGGCCCGACAATCTGTAGCCCCTAATAGGACCCTGGTGGTCTTGGTGTGGTCGTCTTGTGTAAGATCAGTCAGATCGGTCCCCCTCTGGCTCTGGGCTACATGCTGTTCATCTTCCTTTGACCTTGCCTCGAAATTTCATAGTCAGACCAACGACGATTCAGTCCTACAGTAGTGATTCTGTGTCTATGCAGGAGAAGAAGGAGTTTCTTCAAGTTTGTTTTTACATTTAACAAATATTAAGTTTACTGATGGATAGTTGAACTTATATTCAATATTTAAGTTTTTGGTTTTGTGGGAAGTTTGTGGATTTAAGGCTTTAGGCTTTGGTGAAGTAAACTTAAGGCACAGTAAAAAGATAAAAGTAAAGGGAGAGTGAAAACATATACGACTGAAACACTGAGACTATTGACAAATGGACTGTTGGTCACGTTGTCAAGAAACCAGAAGTCTTACAAGTCGTACCGTTGTAGCTACCTGCTGAAAATTGTCTCCATACAGGAAAAGAGTTTTTGGTATTTATTGAGATTTTGATATTTTTTCTGCAATTATTGCTTCGAATCCACAGTGAAACACAGTGGAGATGAACCAGCTGGAGAAAAGTGTCAGGAGTGATCTGTGATGGAAGGGTCTCATCTAAGGTGAAGGGATGGATGGTCTCTCTGGTCCAGAGATATTAGGAATTGTCAGAAGACAGGAGTCAGAGCTGGAGGTGGAGGAGTTAGAGATGCTGAGATTCTCTTTAGGAGGGACAAGGATGGACAGGATCAGGAATGAGGTGATTAGAGGGACAACACAGACAGGAAGGTTTGGAGAAAACGCTAGAGAAGACAGATTGAGATGGTTTGGACATGTTCAGAGGAGGGACAGTGAATCAGTGAATGATTGGTAGAAGAATAGAAGAATGATCCTAGAGATGGAGCTACCAGGTAGGAGACAAAGAGGAGATTGATGGATGCAGTGAGGGAGGACATTGAGTCAGATTAGAGGACGGAGAGAACGGGGAAATGGAAATTTCTGTGGAAACCACACAGAATCAAGAAAATAAACATAAAAATTCAGCAAATAAGTTGCAAATGAAAAGAAAATGAAAAACCATCGGGAGTCAGATCTCTATTTCTTTTCAACAACAAAAAAAAAATGTCCATTCTCATCTAAGGTCCAGACTGGAGCTCCATGTTGTGGAGACACCGAAGCACTTGAAAGTCATTAACCCTCTCTCTGTCTGCTGACACAACAAAGTGAACAACCGCATAATCAGAAGACAATTGATGGAATGATATTAGCCTAGAGGGTGGATGAGGGCGGAGGAGAAAATGTCTTAAGCATTCCTTTAAAGAGGACCCCCTCCCGACAGGCTGCTCATCAGGAAATTGGGGTGTCAGCTTCCTGCCAGGGCTCATTGACCTGACAGGGATGGTTTGCTGGGCAGCTGTCACTGACATGTCAGTCTCCTTGTCAGCCAATCAGTCTTTGGCAACAGGGGGGAATCTCTGAGAAGGAGAGAAGGGCTGAGGTTTTTTTCTCTTGTCATGTCAAGTCAAGAGGTTCTAAGAGAATTTGGTTAAAAAAATGTTCATAAAAACATATATTTTATATATTAAACATAGTTTAACGATAGAGATAAATACTGTCCATTAGAGAAGTTGTTAATGTTACAGATTTAGTGGCGTGGTTTTGATATAAGAGGAAGAATTTTATTCTTTTTATTAATAAAAAGTTGACATTTTTCTACTTTCTATTCGTCCACCATCTCTCCTGCCCCCCCCCCCCTGAAGGTCAAGCTGCTGCTTAGTGAAAATGTGTGTTGGTGCAGTAGAGGAGAACCACTCTGTATGAGTGGCCAAGAGGCTGCCCAAGTGTCTCCACGCTGGACCTGCCCCTCAACCTGGGCATGTCAAATTTCTGGGGCACGGGGCCTGGTTCCCCGGGGAGAGGAAGTGCAGGAGGAAGGGTAGAGTGGGCTTGGCATAAATAAAATAACAGTTGTATTTCACCTTGGAGTGGTTCGCTGTCTGCTGCTGCTGCAGATGCTGCTGCTGCTGCTGTTGCTGTTGTTTCTCGTCTATACAGATATAAACCCAGAAAGGCTCGTGGATAACCTTGGAGAAAATTACAAGTTACTATGGTTCTATATTGTTGATATCAGTGAGTGAGAAAAAAGTTGCATAAATGAGCAATAAATAACAGTTGTTTTATTTTTTTGTTATACTTGAGTATCAATTATCTTGATTTATCATGATTCTTCTTCTTATTTCAGCTTGTCATTTTCAAGGGTGTCCTTTCTCCCTCCTGTACCTTGATCTTCTACTCCAACTCCAACTGCCTCCATGTCCTCCCTCACTGCATCCATCAATCTCCTCTTTCTCTCCTACCTGGTAGCTCCATCTCTAGCATCATTCTTCACTGTCCCTCATGTCCAAACCATCTCAATCTGGCGTCTGTGGGTTCTTCTCCAAACCTTCCTGTCTGTGTTGTCCCTCCAATCACCTGATTCCTCAATAAATAGTGATTTATCACAGCTGTCGTGGGATTAATCAGAATTGAATATGTTTGACAACTTTTACCA
This sequence comes from Paraplagusia blochii, assembly GCA_016785265.1. NCBI lineage: Eukaryota > Metazoa > Chordata > Actinopteri > Pleuronectiformes > Cynoglossidae > Paraplagusia > Paraplagusia blochii. The sequence goes on from JAFBJS010004798.1 coordinate 11,379, forward strand.
ACAGTCAACTACACAGCCGTCGGCTCCTGTTTGTAGGTAACACCTCAGCAGAAGTTGAACAACGCAGTCGCTGAAATGACCCCACAATTTTGCCACATCAATTATGAGAAGCGTTTGTTTAGGTAATGTGCGGCACGCGAGGCAGGGGTGGGTGGGCCTTACTGCACTATTCATGTCACCATCTGCTACCTCTCACAGAGCTTTGCTCCACAGGCCCATGGGGTCTGGAACCAAGCGGCGGGCTGCGTCCCTTGTCCAATTCCTTTAGCTACGCCTAGAGCTATTGCACAAACATTTGATTTAGACCAACTGGTGCCACTGCCCTCACTGGTAGCTGCAGTACCATGTGCAGGGCAAACATGTCGGCAGACCACTTGTGCAATTGAAAGTCTGCTGGAATGAGTGCAGCGTGTTTGGGAGCAAACAGCGGCAGCAGGGGACTTCCACTGCAATAACAGAGATCAATAAAGAAAGCACGGGGAGGGCGGCAGAGGAGGGTCGTCGGTAAAATCCCAAAGCCGACGCATGAAATATGAATGCTGTTGAAATGGACGGGATTTATTTTTGGAGCAAAATTTCAACGGATGAAATGTGGGGCTGTGTTTCTGGGCAGGTGTTAAAAGAAAGGGAAATATCTATTGGCAGACTGACTCAGGAGACCGTTGACCCGCTGCCCTGTCTGTCTTTGAGGTGATTAAAATCTGGAAATGGCCTAATTAAAAGCCTTAGTTTGCACTTCTTAGCGAGTGTGTGTAAAATAAATCCCTGCTCTGATTAAGTATAATATCCGTGGTGAATATCACTTTGAGAGAGGCCATGTAATCGAATGGAAACATCTGATCAGTATGCAAATTGAATAGCTCATTTGCTCATTATATTAAATGAGCCGCGACTGAATTAGTTTGTCTCAATTATCTCAAAGTTGAGCCGAGCGGCTGTTTCACAACGTGGTATTTGAGCTTGTATTAAAGTCTGGCCGTAAAACTCCAGGCTAAGTAGGTGGGCAAGTCACGCTGCACATTCGGGCTTCGTGGTCACCTACGAACAATGACCACACCGTAATGTCCCATCATTAAAGAACGCACAGAGAAATGTATGAAGACCCAGAAAGGCCAGCCTTCATGGGGGGGCTCTGCGGCTGTCGTAGTCTGACGGGGGTGTGAATGAAACGAGCAGCAGTGAGAATGGAAGAACATGATGAGTTTCTGGTATAGTCACGTGGTTCAAGATGGTGAAGTGATATAAGAGAAATGCACTCTTTTAGAAGTTAATATTTGAGTATCAACCAAACCTAGTTAACCAGGTTTAGTTTTAGCCTCCAACCTGGGTCTGTAAGGCCCCCCCACGAGGGACATGTCACCCTGTTGTCATCACCATCCCTGACATCTCCTAATCACGATTGTACTGTAGTAATAACCACTTTGTAGTAAATACTCTTCTGCAGTGGTGCCCAACCACTGGTTTGGGGACCGGTAGTGGTCAGTGGGTGAATTGGTGCTGGGCCGCAGAGAAATAATGTTTCCCTTCTACAAGACAATAAACTCAAACAAGATTCTAACTTCTTATAACGGTCTGGTAGCAGAAAGTTATAGGCTGTGTGCACTTGAGAAATCCTAATTCAGGTAGGAAGATTTTATAGGTAGGAAAATATTTCAGAACACTGGAAATTAAATTTTACTGCCACAACTTAACGATCAGTCCGTGAAAATAGTACGAGACATTTAACCGGCCCGTGGCGCAAAAAAGGTTGGGGGACACTGCTCTACAGTACTACTGAAAAGTAAGGAATAATTAAGAAATATAATTATTTCATCTTGTAGTTGATTTGCTTTTCCCAGTCATTTGTGTGTTCTGATCTGTTGAGATCTGTTAATAACTTGGGTGAAATACCGTTCTGCATAAAAGAACCTTTAAGCTTCAGAGAAACCCATTTGTTCTACACATTTATTTTCTCTTAATTTTAGTTCTGTATTTATTTGGTGGCATATTATGATTCTTAGTTATTTTACTCACTATTAATGTGCTTGATGTTAAGCTTATTTGTAGATGAGTAAGTTGCCATGACTTGTTGCCATGGCAAATAAGTCACCACAGATGTATGAAATGACAGCAGGTGGAGATGGGAGCTCGGTGGTGTTGTCTGACGAACAGGAAATAAAATATGTAAAATTAGAAAAGGAACAAAATTAAATGACAAAGAGCTAAAGGTCAATGCTTTGCTTCATACAGACATTTACAGGTATTTTAAAAAATTGTACAGCACAAACAAAATAAGCTTTTGTGTATTTATATAATTTGTATAACTTTAATCCCATTATCAATTTATATATTTTTAGAAAAAAAGGTTATATCTGCATCCGGAACTTTTATTCAATGTTTGTTGATTTTTTTACCCTTTATTTTAAGACATTTTTATCAATTATTTGTTTAATTGTTTTTGCTTCAATACTGCCCTCATGTGGTAGGAAACAAATAATTCTCTCCTGTTGGAATACTCCGATTTATGTTGGTGCAAGAAAACTCAGACAAGAAAAAAAGTTACTTGAAGAAACCTTTTCTTCTACGACGTTTCCATTTGCTTTTAATCCATTCAAAGTGAATGATAATTCGGATTTAATCAAGAGTGTGACCAATTACAGACCAGGTTTAAAGTAAAAGATAAAAGAAAAAGCTGAAGAGATGGGGATTATTGGCTGCTTCATCTTTTGGTTGATGAGTGTCTCCCTCCATGGGAGACGTGACAGGCAGGTCTGGTGCACTATATGAAATATAAAACAGGATGGGAACACCGTTGACAGCCATGTCACAAAGCATCAGTGAGGATGACAGGACCAAAGAGTCCGTCCTGCTGCACTGACATCTCTGCAGCTAATCGGAAGGTACAGGTCCTCACAGCTGCTGTACCCAAAGATGGAGAGAGGGTCAATAATTTAGCAGTTGCAATATGTTGAGGCTGGTCCTACATTAAGGTCTCCATCTCTCCTCAGCTTGCACTCTCTGTCACTTTGACTTTCTCTCTCCCTGGTGAGTGAGGATTTTTAGCCGACTGAGTCATTTCTCAGATTGAGCTACTTTGCTGATTAAAGCAACAGCACAGAATCAGCTAGCTGTCTGTACAGACCTGGACTTGGCGCTTGGTGTTGCTCACTGGCCACTGGGAGGCAGAGTTTCTAAGCTACATAAGCGGAAGTGTTTTGACAAATAAAAATTGGCATCAGAATTCATTCACACCCAAAACCTGAACTGAAGTCATCTCAAAGCAGCCTGTACACACTCTCCTCCATATTACCCTGTTCTCTGTATCTCTGACTCCAACTACCTCCATGTTCTGTCTCACATCCATCAATCTCGCCTTTGTCTCCATCATCCTCTTTAGCTCCATCTCTAGGATCATTCTTCTACCAATGTATCCACTGTCCCTCCTCTGAACATGTCCAAACCATCTCAATCTGTCTTCTCTAGCTTTATCTCCAAACCTTCCTGTCTGTGTTGTCCCTCTAATCATCTCGTTCCTGCTCCTGTCCATCCTTGTCTCTCCTAAAGAGAATCTCAACATCTTTAACTCCTCCACCTCCACCTCTGTCTCCAGGTTCTGTTCTATTCCTCATGTCAGGTGAATAGTGAATAGTGAAAAAAAAAACAATTGCATCACAACATATCAGTACCAACACCTCCTTTATTATTTTTACATATTTTTACATTTAAAATTGTCCTTATATTATTGTCATTCATGGATTCAGAGCTTAGATTCAACATGAATAGCAACAAATGGATCCTCATCTCTGTTGCTGATGGAGAAGTGAGCACGGCCGTCACCGCCCACGTGGATCTTCTTCCCAGTGCAGGCATTTCCTTCCTTCTGTCCAGAAATGACATCGCAGTAGACTCCAGCTGGCAGACCGGTGCTGAGGGTCATGTTCATGTCCCTGTGTGTCCCGGGGGGACAGGGGGTTAGATATCAAGTTATATTAGTGTTTGAATAAAGGATTTCATTTTATTAGTAGTAGTTTGGTTCCTACCAGTCATCGTTGTTAAAGACGATGAAACCGCGGTCACCACGTCCAAAGGCAACCTGACTGCTGTTGTTGTCCCACCAGTTTGTGAAAGGTTGTCCGTTGACAACATTGCGGAAGATGACCATGTTCCTAAAGTATGGGAATGATGGGAAAATGTAATGCAACACTGAGCTGGAGAATGGAAATAAGCTACAATACAATTACTACAACAGAGTGATATATCTGCTAAATAAGAATGCACTTTAAATATTGCAAATCCACAATGAACTGACAGCACAACTGGAACCTAGACAGTGGCTTTAAGACGATATTCCCAATACTGGTCTTCCAGTCTAACCATAGGTGGCTAACAAGACCCCAAAATCTTGAATTTAACCTTCATCTGGCAGAGCAACAAACACAGGCAATGAGAACTCACTTGATCTGTCGCCATCTGTGCTCACAGACCCATCCGTCTCCACAGGTCTGGTCCGGTTTGATGGGGACAGGCTTGGTGGACCCGTTAGAGTGGCTGGGAGGGCCCATCCAGTCATTCTGGTCCTACATCAACATTGTTTTTATTGTTTTTATTGTATCACCAGAGCCACAGACCATGTAGCGTTGTCAATGTTAGTCTACCTTTCCATTCACGAAATGCCTGTCCCAGCGGAAGCTGGACATCACTCTGGTCACTCCATAAGGGTGGGCCAGCATGAAGCCCACGCTCATCTTGTAAAGCTTAGGGTCCCAGAAAGTGAGGATGGCTGCACCGCCCGCACCGTGGCCTCTCTGGTTGTCATGGTTGTCAATGAAGACCAAGGCGTTACCGTCAGGCATGAAGCCCCAACCTTCTCCCCAGTTTCTGTAGCAAATATGAAAGATAAAAAAAACAACACATTAACATAGATGTTAGAAAATCTTCTTTCTGTCAAAGTCAAAGTTTCCCGTGTCAGTAGAACCGCTCGCACCTGGTGTAACACAGCTTCTCGTTGTGCCATTTTCTGAACACAGTTCCCAGTTTGGCACCGTATTTGAACTCCGTCACCCTACCCAGATGGAAATACTCTGGGGCTGAAATAGCCTCACCTCCCAGATCAATAACCTGATGGAAAAAAGACCCCCAGAAAATTGATGTCAACTACATCTTTTCTGAGCAGTGTGCCATGAGAAAAGCCACAAAAATAATATCAACAAACAAACAAACGCGGGATTCAACCAAGGACCCACGCCTCTGTTGGAGGTAAAGTTTCCAAAAACCCACCAGGAACTGTATGTAAACTTTATAAATCTCAGGTTTTGCTTGTAATTTTTTTTTACTTCCGTTTAGTTTTCTTTCCCCTTAAACCCGGTAAAATATCCCAATGATTATCACTAGAGATCACAGTTTTAGAAAATCACCTCTTGGAAGATGAAGGGTCTGGCGTTATTGGGGAACCACTGAGAGCTGAGGTTATGCAGCCGACGAATGACAGCGTCGAGGTCTCCAGGCCACATGTGCTTGACGGCGTCCACCCTGAACCCAGCCACGCCCATGTCGATAAGTTTGTTCATGAAGTCGGCCACTCTGTCCCGAACGTAGTCCTTCTCCAGAGCAAGGTCCAGCAGACTGACCAGACGACAGTCACGGACCTGGAAGCATTGAAACCCATGTGTTTTTATTGTCTTCATTACTGCAGTGAATGTGGTCTAAGGTATCAGTGACTCTTTACCTGATATTTATCATTGTAGTTCTCAATGTTTCCACTGGAGGTCCTGCATTTGAAGTCATTAAAGTCCAGGTTGGTATAAGGAACGCTGGGAAAGTCTTTGGTGCCAGCGTTGAACCAGCTGCCACATGAGGAGTGGGTTCCTGCTCCACCACCAGCTCCACACATGTGGTTGATGACAGCGTCCACGTAGATGTTGACCTGATGGGAATATTTTTGGCACATTTGACTTAAATTGACAGGTTGTGGGGTGTAGAGAGGTTAACAGGACGAGTGGTCGCTTCTTTACCCCGACGTTGTTGCATCTGGTGATCATGTCTCTCAGCTCAGACTCACTTCCAGATCTGGAGCACAGGTTGTAGCTGATGGGCTGGTATCTCTGCCACCATGGCCTCCAGGGGGAGCCGAGCACGATGTGCTCATTTGGAGGGGAGATCTGAGTGAAAAGACCAGGTTAAATACAGCCTGTTTTGGTAGTAACAGTTTTTCTATAACCAGAGTTTAGATAAGAGGGCTCCCACATGAGGTCAAAAGAGGTATTGCAGGGGATCATACATTTTTATTTACATTAGATTATTTGTCAGAAGCTTTTTTTTTCCAAGCTTTCTAAACCTTTTTTCTTACAAGAACAGTATTAAAAAATTCACCATGGTATCAGTAACAAAATGGTGTGAAAACATTGTAATTAAATACCATTATCTGTCATAATTTGGCCCAGAAACTATTCATACCTGAACTCCACCAAAGCCATTTGGACCCAAGAAGCGCTCGCACTCGTCAGCAATGTCAGCCCAGCGCCACTCAAACAGGTGAACGATGGACGTCCTCCCATGCCTGAGGTGAGGGTTGTGTTGGGCCGCAGCGAGGCCAAACAGAGCCAGCAGCACTAACAGCTTCATGCTGTCCCTGGACGTGTGACAGAACTAGTCTCCTCCTGCCCTGCTCTGTCCACTTATACCAGCGAGCGGCCGCTCCTTATCAGCCTGTATGTTTAACAGGTGCATTTTTATCAGGCTTTTCTGCCTTTGACATCGATCCGAACACACTCTGCCGCAAGTGTTGATTCAGAACTTTTGTTTTTTTTTCCATCAGCCGTGGGTTTTTGGCAAAACACCGTGGATGACATAACAGAGTGACTCTCCTTGACCCACCTGAAAAAAACTGTTGTTACATAGGAAACCAATCAGAAAAAAATACTAAGCCCTGAAATTATCCTTATTTTTTACTTTAAATCCCTTTGTTTCCTAATATTGAATAATTCATGTTAATGTCATTACCGTAACATTATATATTTTGTCATCAGCTGCATTTTATCTGCTCTGATTGCTTTTACATGGGTCATATTTGTTTTTTCCCAGAAATTTCTCTCTGCCCTGGCCTAACCTTGAGTCTGCCTCCAACTCTGTGTGTTTGCTGGTAAAAATTGCCAAAGGTTGATTGCAGCAACAGCCGTTGGTGGACAGTGACTGTGAGAAAGTTCATAGTAAAATCTGTGCTGCTGATAAAGATAAAAAAGGATCTTTTGTTTGATCCAAGAACTCCTTGTGGATAACACACATACAGCTTCACTTTAAGAAAATGTGAAAATGTTTCATTTATTATTGCCGTAGATGAAATAGAAATATTAGAGCCCCACTGACACTACCCTCTCTGGCTGACATGGATATAATGTCATTTCTGTTGGGCATCGAAACTATTCACAAATCATGTGATGATTTTCTGTGCTCGTACAGTAAATAGTTAGCTTATGTCACAACGTATATTACCCATAAACTAAAGAGGTTCACAATAATTAAAAAAGTCAACAAAACAACAGTAACACTGGTCTTAACAGTCTGTCTTTTAAGGCCTTTTCACATTGGTGAAGCCTTTATCTATGTTTATTTTTTTCCTCCAGTAGAGGTTGCTGTAACACCACATTTTTGCTGTAACACCCTATGTGGTACAAGTTCAGTGTGTTTGTGTGTAATGTGTCCTCACGATGCTTGTAGTCAGTATTTGTCAAACCTACCTACATGGTGACAGTGACCAGACATAAATTACAGTCACTTGTTTGATTCCATTGCTCGTGCTGCTCTGAGGCTCAGACACCAGATGATGGACGGTCCCTCAGACAAACACTGGACTGTTTGTAGTCCCTCTCACGTTTGATCATGACATGAAGTCTGGAACAGTCCTGAACAACAGAATTGTTGTGTTTCTTTTATTGTCATTTGTCATTGTCAGACATTTATCATTTATTATATTTATTGTCAGACCCCCCATGTCAGGTGCCACATTGGGGGGTTGGTTAATGGGGCTTCTAATGTTGTAGGGCACGCTGTAGGGTACTACTCAGGTAATGCTTAAATGCCTCATATCAAACCTCCAGTCACTAGGGGGCAGCAACTCATATAAAGGTCTATACAAATAAAAATCAACATCAGTTCCTCAGTAGAATCAGGAAAAAAGACTAACTGTGCTAGACTGAGATAGCCACTGAAAAGTCATTGTTCTTCTTCTACTGTGGTCTTCAGGATATGGATCAGGAGACGTGTCATCTGGTCATGAAACCTTAAGAAGAAGAGGCGAAAAGTAAAGGGCAGGTGTAGATCATCTCATGGAGAGATGGTAAGTGATACATGATGTTCTCTTTGACCTTCAGACTTGGCCTGGCTTGGCCCCAGCATGGCACAGCATAGCATAGCATTATGCTCACCTAAGTTAAATTCCTTGATGTTTGAAGGATCAGTCAGGTTCCTCCAGATGAGAAGTTCCCAAAGTTCCTCTGCCACGTCCACCACATGACCCACCCACCCATACCAACATTTTTTTTTCCTCAGCACTGTTCAACCAGAAGGAAAAAAAGGTAGATGATGAAAGAAAATGTAATTTAAAATAATCTCAATCTATAGTCTTTATTTTTCTAAACATCAAAAACTTAAACAACTCATCTCAGATCGTGCCCTTAATGAAAAACCATTAAAAACGTCCAGTACATCTCATCCTGTTATGCTCCACCTGCTTCCTGTCAGTTCCTATAACCCCCCCACCCCCACTTCTACTGAGAGCGTGTCAAATGGACACCTGACCGACCTCATTAGTTTTCCCACAGGGGTCAGTCCCACAGGGGTCAGTCCTTCGATTCTGGACTTCACAGAAAAGTGTAGAAGAAATTGAGGGCCCCAGAAGCGTCAGTGCTTGAAGCATTCACCTCAACACATGCCCTGACGTAGACTCTGGCTGTTGACACACACCGGCAACACGGACCGTGTCCAGATTTGTAACATAGTAAAGAAAACCAAAACATAAAAGACTCTTGCGGGGAGGATAAAAATTCAAAACAAAACACTTTCTGTCTTCGTCTCAAAAACCAAGACGTCTATTTTAAGAACACCTTGTAATCACCGGTGTTCTTCTTGGCAGCTTAGGTTCACACAATGAGAAGGGTTTCAGGTTAAGTAAAACACTGCAGAATCTCCCCAAAAGTTCTGCTATCTGGGTCCAAAGGGATGCAGACACAACCGGAAGGGTCATAGGCTGAAATCCCCAATAATTTCCTCTGTACTGTACAACTGTTTGTGTTTGAACACAGACCATACGATAGGTTGGACAAAAGTTATACCCAATCCTTTACGTTATGTTGTGACCTTGTGATTTCCTTTGTCCTGGTTCATTTAAACTACAGGCTGTATAAAAGGACTGGACGGAGCTGCAGATAAAGACCAACACTGCTCTTATGGTTTTGGAAGAGACACAGTAGGAATTAAATCCATGGGAAAATGTAGTTCTCACCCAATTTAGAAAATCCAAAAACCTTCTTTTTCAAGGAAATACTATGAGGTAAAAAAAAATCCTTAGAGGAAAAAATAGTGCATCATAACTAAAGACCCCATCACTTAGCTGCCAAAATTATTTAACTGTCAAAGTATGTTTTATTGTGTATTTTTCCCAAATGGCATTGTGACATAGAGTGTCCACATAGTGGTCAGGAAAGACCTTCAAGTGATGATAGGGATCTAAAAACATTTAGAAAATGTTTAGTGAAGATATAAAACAAGAGGGAAGTAGTCTCCCATTCAGAAACCTGCTTCCGATACCACAACACAACTCATGTGTGTACAGTATATGAACTGCATATCAAAGAATGTTCTTGATCATCAAGGCCTCTTTGAATTACTCTGGGAAGTTCTCACTCCTCAGAGTCTGCATGCTCTGTGGGAATGGATGTCAAATGAAGGGGCCTTAACTTACTCACGTTTTCCCGCAGGCCCCATACATTCCAGTCACACCAAAGCTCTTTCCTAAATGCACAACAGAGGACATACCTCCAGAGGCGATGAAGGGTTCCCTAAGACAAAGCTCTCTTTTACAACCCAAGCTCAGAGACAAGGTGTAGGCAGAAAAGCAGTCATTTGATTCCGCCCCTGCTTCTGTCAAGGGAAATTGGACGAGTCATAACCAAGGGAGGAGGCTAGAGGGCTGTCAGACGGGGGGAAAGGGAAAGTGGAAAAGGGGGAGAGGGATTTCAAAGAAAAGACAAAATGGGGTTAGCGAATGAAGTGAGAAAAGGAGAGAGGACAGAAAAAGAGCTGAGGTACCAGGTTACTGAAGATGGAAGAGCAACCTTTATTTTTTTACTGTTACAATTAGTATTTGAATGAATATGGTAGAAAGTACAGCATTGTATGGTTTCATAGGGTAGTGTGATATGGTATTGTATGGTATGGTATGGTCAGCCATGGTATGGCATGGTATGGTATAGTATGGTTTGCTATGGTACGGCATGTTAAAGAATAGTATGGCTTTGCATTGAATGGTATAGTATGGTATAGTACGGCATGGTAGAGTAAAGCATGCCATGGTATGGTATGGTATGGCATGGTAAAGAATAGTATGGCATGGTAGGCTATGGTATACCATGGTATGGTATGGTATGGCATGGTATGGTATAGTATGGTTTGGTATGGTACGGCATGTTAAAGAATAGTATGTCATTGCATGGTAGGCTATGGTATGGTATGGTATGGTATGGTACGGTTTGGTAAAGAATAGTATGGTATTGCATGGTATGGTATGGCATGGTAGGCTATGGTATGGTATGGTATGGTATGGTATGGTATGGTATGGTATGATATGGTATGGTATGGCATGGTAGGCTATGGTATGGTATGGTAGGCTATGGTATACCATGGTATGGTGTAGTGAGATGTCACACAATGGGCTATAACAGGGTAGTTCTATTGTGTGTTATAGTGTGCTAGAGTAAAGGCCACATTTATATAATTTCATACTCACAGTTGGTATCATTGGAGTATGAATCTTGGCCCATGATCCAGTAATTCAGTATTGTACAGTTAGTGTCCCAGTTGTCTGAAAATCTCTGCCCAGTTCTGTGACTCATTGGTTTATTCAGGATTAGGAAGTTGTACCCAAGAAACAAGAATGTATCAGCACTCCCAGCCTTCCCCACCCCCTCCCCCGCCTCCCCTCTCATATTCAGTTCTTAAAAATTTCATCAAATAAATTGCATTTGGGAAACTCTTCAGGTTTTCTGCCTCAGCTAAAAGCTGCCATATGGTCAGGAGCAGAAGTCCTGCGAAGTGTGGTCCAAACACTCGCCCAGTGGAAAGTTTCAGCCAAGTAGCCCCTTCTCTGCCGTGATATGTTGTGCAGATGTTGATGAAGGCTTTCCACTCAGTGCAAAGGATAACAGAAGCAGCCGAAGTCCCCCAGGAGAGGACCACGGTACCAATGCACATATATATATATATATAAATATATATGTGTGCATATAGCAAGTAGAGGAAAAGAAATTAGGAGAAAAAAAAGATCACATGAACCCAGAAACCTTGATGTTTTTAGTTTCTGAATTAGACAACCTCTTTTCTCTCTCTGTATCTTATAAACACATGCTCTTCATCCATTTGACTTCTTGCTGTTCCCACAGATGGGGACACATGCTTGTCACATTTATGTATTAGGATAACATGGCTAGACCTAAATCCTGATTATAGTGTTTTTCAATGTCATCTTGTCACTGAGCTGCAGGATTTTTATCAATATTTCATATATATTTTTTTTTTTTTTCAATATTTAGATTTCTTTACAGATGGACATGGACGTTTTTTTTTTCATTCAAAATATTAATGTGGGTAAAGTAGAGATGGAGAGAAAACTTTGTCTGAACCATCAGGAAAAGGACTTGGTCCACTTTCAGGCTGATTTTAGCCCCTGTGTGGAAAATGTGCTCTTTGTTCCAGGACATACCAACAGAGTGTCGTCTAAAAATAAGACATAAAAATGGTGAAGTGCCATAAGGGATTGGCTGCATGTGGAAAATGTTACAGCTGAAACCAGGTCTAATGTTAGTGGTATGTTTTACTAGTTGCGTGGTCTTAGTTTTAAAAGAATTTTGAAACGTTACCAATATTGATACTGATGCCCTTATTTAATAAAAATACGATGAATATATCAGCAGACGTTCAACACTCTGTTGTGAACCACATACTATAGAGCAGGCCTAGGCAATTAGTTTGTCCCGCGGGCCACAGGTGGTATTAAAATTTGAGACACGGGCCAGATCAGGACCAGAAAGATTGAGTATTTCCGTGAACTAAGACGAAGGCGAATTGGCGAATTGCTTTAATCCTCTTTCTATTGGGGAAATGCGATAATATAAATCAAAAGTATGATTTAGACGAGTTTGGCAGGCCAAATTATAACGACAAACGGGCCGCATCCGGCCCCCGGGCCTTAGTTTGCCTAAGTCTACTATAGAGCAAACTTCAGTAAAGAACCAAAGAGGAGAAATGCCCCCTAGCTGCTCATGAGTGGAAAGTTCACCATAAAATTACAGATGGAGTCAATTTTATGATCCTCTTTCACAGTAGTCAGCAGGAAATGAGAGCTCTGCTTTCATGGTCAAAATCTGAGCAACACTTTTCACTCTGAGGGGGAAAATTCTTCAGAAACCCGCCATGGACTATTTTTAAGACTCACAGAACAAAAAAAAAGTGAAGAAAATTCCAGAGAAGTTTATAAATAAACAGACACGTTAGAGTTGAGAGAGAAAAAGGCTCCAAAGTTCACACCTGTCCATTTAGTGTCAGTATCTTCATGACCACTTCTAACTTTCTGATCATCTGCTGCTTTGCAACACTCCACTCCTCGAGAGCATAACAGGAGAACTGTACAAGATTTTTTAAACCCAAGCTGCTTCAATTTACCCGGCCCTCAAACCAAACTATTCCTCCAATATATAATCTAAACAGTCTTATCTTTTTTATTTCACCAGATTATTATTGTTATCAGGAGCAGAGTGCGATGGATAGAAACTCCATGTATCACTCTGCTGCACTAACGCTTTATATATATTATTTTGGCAAATGTAAAAATCAGCCTTTCAACATCATGTGTTTGACAACCAGACATATGATTCGTCCCTACTGTGCAGCATAAATGTGTGGTGCAGATGTGTGTCTGTGGCAGCGGTGGAATAAAATCATCTCTGAACACACTCCTGTCCTGCCCCTGAGGAGGAAATAGTAACAAGTCTTTAAAGGCAGAGATGCAGCTCCGCTCTCACTGCTGCGTCACTGGCTTGTAGCTCAGAGAGGAGTAATGACAGGTTGAGGAGTTGGAGAAGGAGGAGGAGGAGAGGGAGGAGGTCGGCTGCAGGTCTTAATGTGATCTTCCACTGATGAACCTCGGTTTTGACATGATGAGCACGCGTGCTGCGTTGAGTGATCCCTGTATGCTGTCATTTATCGACGGTTGCCACGTTTCTCATATGAATTGAATGTACATCACATGGTAGGGATGTCAATGGTCCCGTGTCCATGGAGTTCCTATGGTCCACTTAAGTGGGATGAGACATTTGTCTTACTCTAGGGACATCCTGGATGTGAATGTTTAGTTAAACCATTCCAAATCAAACTTTTCTACATATTCTCAACTTAAATCCATATATATGCAGTGTTTCCACCACAGAAATTCTTTCCCAGCAGGTCGCTGGTCGCTAGCACTTTTTCTTGGTAGAAATATGTCAAGTGGTTCAACAGGTTTCCAGACAGAAATGTTTAAAAAATCATCTTTCCCAGAAATTTCTGTCTATATGTACCTTGGTACATGTTCATACCTGCGTCGTTCTTCCTTTAAATCAAGTACTTCTCAAATAGTGGGTCCCCTCCGGGAAGCATTTCTGTCCCCTAGGGGGCGCATGGTAGAAAATCTTTAAGAACCATTACCTTTAAAGTAAGCAGAATGTTTTAATTTTATGTATGAATTCTATAATAGAAGATGAGGCTAGATTTGATAAAAGTATTGGACTACTATCATAAATCTGTATATAAGTTATAATAATACATACATAAATACTTCAGAATATCTGCATGTTTTTCCAATAACCGATTGTGTGAACCTTTTCTTACTTGACACCTAAATCTTTCACCACAAGTATTTTAAACATTCCTCTGCGACTGCTTCAACTTTGCCTCACACCAAACGCCAGGACTTTTTTTTTTTTTACAGCTAAGAGACTTTGCAGGTGGGATGTACTGTATAGCTGTTACCCTGCATCGATTGCGCAGCTTTTAGTCCCAAGAGCAACAAATAGTTGCTCAAACAGGAACAATACCTTCCCTTCAGTAAGACAGAGGTGGGGGTGAAGTAATAAAGAACATTCCATCTCCATATGTTACTACATTTAACACAGTTTTTCAGTGGAAGAATGAAGTGCAACACTCACAAACGCAGAAATGCAGAGACTCAGGAATGAGGCAACAGATTTGATGAATAGCTGATTTATTTAAAAAACAAGAACAAACTTGTTCAGAGGACAAATAATGAAATTAGAGACATTACTTTTTTTCTGAGAAATTCAGAAATACTCTGACTTTTTATGTATCTGCTGTAATAATTCAATGAATAATTAATGGATGGTACGTCTTATGACCCCTGGACCAGTAATGCCACTCTCTGAATCATAATTGGGCCGTCTCAAAGCCCCACCCCTGGGATTCCCCACAGCTCCGCCCATTGGGTATTATTAGGCTTTTGCCCTTGCATGTCCTTGATCTAATCAGGCATCTGTCTGTCAAAGCAGGAAGGGAGGGTCCATCTGTGAGGTAAATTTAACCCGGCCTGGTGCAGCTGTGATGGCCTTCATTCTGTCTCAGGGTTGAACTCATTGGTTAAGGTTAAACTCCTACACTTAACTCTTGAGATAATCATCTCTTTACTCACATCTCATGGGTGGTCTTCCCACATTTGTCCAGCTCAGAGGCAGTTTGTGGCAAGGGTCACTGGATCCAAACCCAACTGACCACCTGCACCACCGACCTCACTTACTCACCGCGTCCTCTTACGCCTCCTGTTGGCTGATGTCAGAGGCTCTCGAAGGTCACCACAGGTGATAATCTGGCTCCATCATAATGAGTTTTCACCATTTATCACTGAGATAATTTTTGCGATATTTTTTGACTTGTCATCAAAAATGATTTACTAATAAGTTATTATTTGTTATTGGTTGTGTTTTAAATAATAGATGAGAAAATTAGTTTAATTTCCAGTTTTATTTAATTTTTAGGGTTCTTTTCACCCTAGTGATAATAGTTTGTCTGTAATAGTCCATATACTTGTGTCAGTCAGATTCATGGTCCTGACTTGGTCACTGTAGACTTTGTGTCCCACATTCGATGATGCTGGTCTGACCTGAAGTTGAACCCTCCCCCAAACACATGCTGGGTGTTTAGATGGTATTTTAAGCTTGAGGGGCTCTGGTGAAATGAAAACCTTTTCCTGCAGTGAGACTGTGTAAATAACTAAGAGGACTCCTGATCAGTGGTCCTCAGAGACCTACAGTAGACACAGTGTAGGTCTGCAGCAGATCAGGGAGGTAGGGTGGGGCAACAGATTTAGGCATCTGTGTCTGAAGTGCTTACCTCAGCCCTCCCTGTAATGGGATGATTTCTTGTCTTGTCTTTCTTCATTTACATCTCCATGTCTTTCTGCTGTGGATTAAAGTACATAACTGTACATCACAGCAGGTCTGACAACCGTCACCCCCCCCCCCCACACACACACCCCACCCCCTTCTGTTACACATCACTTTCCCACCGCTCCTGACTTCCTGACACAATTCCTCAGCCACACTATGTTTTACTGGATCCACAAACACACACAATCACTGTGCTTCACAACCTCTGGAGTCTTGTGGTCTTTGTCATTGATTTACGTTGAATATATATATATAGCTGTGATAAAACCCAGCTGACTTTGCTAAGCCAATCAGGATGCAGATAGTCATCATGGAGTGAAATGTCCATTATAACCTTTATTTGTTATAAGCCTGATAATATTTATTAGTTTACTAGTCTGTAGAATCAACTATTTTGTGCTGCTGACGCCAGTATTCTCCCTTCAATCCCTTGACTATAAACTATTAAAATAGATAAATAAAATTAGCTGCAATGCTGCCATCTAGTGACTTTCACTTTAACATACATAGTTATTTATCCCCATAGCTACTTTTGGATTTCACATTATTTACCAAAATCCAGGTATTGCATTGCAAACAATAACAATCTTGACAGATATTACATAATTATGCTGATATTGTACAATTATATTGTCTGCTGATATTAGCATACATCCATAATTATGACTATGTAACGCCTCCAATTCAATCTTTATTGCCATGTAACCAACCAGAGTATTTCAGTATTTCCCACAGTCTTCACAGTCGTTCAACCTACACTTTTCTCACAATATACACAGCAGCAATGAGAGAGTGAATTTTATTTTGGAGAATAAATAAGTAGACAAAGAGGCTCTGTAGAATTTCCAGGAAATTACTTTTGGAGAACTTCCACCAAAAAAGCAGAGCTGGAAAGATCTACCTCAGGCCAAATTGAATTAGAATCTGTTGAGTGGTGAGCGTCTGACGGAGATTCCACGCCGGGTCCCTGTGCATTTATTTTCTTCTTATTTATCTGCTCGACACATCACACATAAACACCTCTCTGCTGGGTTCATGAGAGCAACTGTGTGCTTTAAACACCAGCCTCCAAAACTTTGCTGGTTTCATCAGAGGTTTTTGTTGTAGTTTGTGCAAAGACACGATCATTGTTCAACGGAAAAATAAGGTTAAAAATAAATGTTTATTATTTATTCTAATCTTTATAGCTTTTGATTGTTTTCTTCTTTCTAGATATACTGATAGAGAAAGGTCTTAGGAGTAATTTGTGATAGAAGAGAGTCAGCTAAGTTGAAGGGAAAGGTTTACAGGACAGTTGTGAGACCAGCCATGATGGATGGATTAGAGACACTAGGAATAGGCAGAAGACAGGAGACAGAGGTGGAGGTGGAGAAGTTAGAGATGCTGAGATTCTCTTTAGGAGAGACAAGGATGGACAGGATCAGGAATGAGGTGATTAGAGGGACAACACAGACAGGAAGGTTTGGAGAAAAAGCTAAAGAAGACAGATTGAGATGGTTTGGACATGTTCAGAGGAGGGACAGTGATTATATTTAGAGAAGAATGCTAGAGAGGGTTGACCAGGATGGATGCAGCTCCCTGTACCCCCTCCTGGTGTCGCCCTTGGTAACGAAGGGTCAGCTGGGCATTTGTTTGGGGGTAGATGACCTTCAGACGGTCAGATTGGTCATTTTTGTGTCTGGGTTTTTCCTTCCTCTATAGCAGTGTTGAGTGAGTGCTGAATGGAGCTGTTAATGTTGCCTTCCACTCACTCATTTGTTCTTTATGGAGTGCGATGAAGCTCCAGCCAGACATCTGGAGCCAAACGTCGGCGCAGATCATTGTTAAGAGTATCTGGAGCTCGTTGGACAACACTGGCCAGTGTGGTTTCTGTAGCATTGTTGCTGCTTTATGGCATGTGTGAGACACTGTGTCTTCAATTACGCAGAGAGGACGGTGAGCTGATGCTGACAGGACCACTTGACACGTCTGTCTTAACAATTAAACGCTTTCTATGAAACCCTGGGACGTTTCTCTGACTCAACTTCAAACAGCGCCTCCAGGTGGAATTGAATATGAGGCTAAAAATAAAGCTTAGCGTTTGCATTGTCCTTATGTCATCCCACTCTTTTGTTGTGTGCACACGGACGTCTTCCGTTCCATTTCCTCCTCCATTGTTTCAGATGCCTTCAAATTTATAGCTTAGCTTCAGACTTCTCTCCACATGAAGCGCTGCAAACTTTTCTTAGAGACTGAACAACGTGCCCACATTTCTCACCCACTTACACCTAAACAAGAACTTTAAAGTATAGCCTGCGCCTCTGGATGTATGTGTGTGTGTGTGTCCTGGTTCGTGAGTTTAGTCTTGCATGGGTGTGCGTTTGCCTCACAGTTTATGCATATATGTGATTTTCTACGTTATATTTGTTCCAAGGTATCAATTTGGTGAGAAGGGCTTGACTTGGTGGCCAGTAATAAACATCTATTCTAGTGCTGCCGATGCAGTGGCCTTCACCACAGGCAACTATGTGGGCTCACCGCCCATGCCACCACAAGAGGAGCCACAGAGTTGACTGGTATGAGTCACTGGCCCTTCGACGGAGTCAAAGCTCTGAGGCTGTAGAAGAGGAATTATTTGGAGATAAAATGTACGTTTAGAGATAATTAATCATTGTTAACATTGGAACGTTGACCAGTCGTTGTATATTGATTGACCATTAGGTAATAATGGTTCATGGTCAGGAATGACCCGAAGGAAGGTTTGGAGAAAAAGACAGAGAAGACAGATTGAGATGGTTTGGACATATTCAGGACAGTGGATACATTGGTAGAAGAATGATCCTAGAGATGGAGCTACCAGGTAGGAGACAAAGAGGAAATTGATGGATGCAGTGAGGGAGGACATGGAGGTAGTTACAGTAAGAGTTGAGGATAGAGAGGACCCCTAACCCTAACCCTAACCCTGATGACTGTGTTTTGTCTTCCTTTAGTGATTTCTAGTTTCCTCCTCTGTGGAATGTCAACTTTAAGAAGACATGGCAGAGAATGAAGGAGATGATGTCAGAAGAAGTGGGCCTGAAGAAAAGAGAGTTGAAGGTAAAGCTTCGTCATCTGGAAGTAAAAGACATCTCCCCCGTGGGATAGTGATCCAGCTGACGGGAACAGAAGGAGAGTGGGACAATCTGGACGACAGTGAGCTCATCTTCTCTCTAGACCACCATGAGGACTATTGAGGATAGAGAGGACAGAATAAGATGGAAATTGTTGACTCCCCTGAAAAAAAGGGACAAGGCAAAAGGAAAAGAAATAATATTTAGTGCTATATTTTTCCCTGTGTACGACTTTCTTATAGTCTGTCTTACGCCTTAACACCTGTAACGCTTTTTAGTCCAAATCAGATTTTATTAAAATTATTATTATTTTGTAGCCTTTTCTTTGTCTGTGCAGTGACAGAGTTGTGTTTGTTTGAGTTAATTCAATAGTTTTATTAAAAAAAAATGGCAAAAATTATATTTTGTACCGGACAAAACAAAGGGGATTGTGTACAAGAAGCAGCCCCTGAGCCAAGGGTTTGATACCACAGTTTACAGGAGAAGTACTCATATAATCAGGTAAAACTATTCCTCAACAATTATTCAGTTACAGCAAATGAAATGAAATTGTTGTTAAAATAAGATAAAGCAGAATTGTCTTGTCTATTGTGTACTATTCTGCTGTCTCGTCTGTAGGTTTATGTTGTCGTTTGTGTTTATTTACTTCATTTGATCCAATATAAAGCACTTAGGTTAACTTAGGAGCCTAGCAAAGAAAAATAAATATTTTAAATTCATTGAATCTATTGATATTGCCATATTTACGCACAGTCTACCAATGTCCTGGGATTATTCTGTTTGTCTTTCACAGTCCCACTGAAATGGGCCATCAGTCAGAACTCAGATGCTTCCAGCATTGATTTCCTTCTGGATCAGCTCCAGCTATTTCGGTTGAAGGGAAAAATTAAATATAGAGGAAAAAATGTTACCTGATTCTTGGTGAGAGCAAAGTCGACTTTGGAAACAATGACACTCCTATTGGGAGGAATGATTCCACATGCCGGAATGTGTTCTCACTCTGTCTAAATGATTCCAGACATGCTTTTCTCCCTATCGACGTTTAGGCGGGTGCAGGGACAGCAGAGCAGACGGGCTCATCTGAGGATGTGCAAAAAAACCAAACAATTCAATCCACTTTTTCATTCTCTGCCCTCACCAACCGTCTGAACTGTGTAGTGGGGACCTGACTGCTGTGGAGTCACCGCCGCAGTCACTTGTCAGTGACTTGTTTTGACGTTTGGCAGCTGAGAACAAGAGGCAGTTGTTTTTGCTTATGTGACCTGTGTGTATGTGTATGTAACTACTGTAAAAACCAATGCATCACTGTCAGTCAGCAGTGCTTATAGGCGACATATGTTCTTTTCATTTCTGCAGCCCTTTCCCCTCCGAGCAGCTTTCCTAAAAAGCCAGATGTTCAAAAACCCACTCGTCTTCTCTTCAAAACCAGAGCTGAAAAACTGAAACTCATTAAAAATCTAGATATTTGTAAATCATTCTTAGGTGCCAATGTCACTGAAGTTTTGATGCTGTTTGGATTTTTTTTTTTTACCATCCAACGGTTCATTCCCTGAAGGCTGCAACATCGTTTTTGCGTTTGAGTGTTTGTTCTGTCACTAAATAACTTCTGTTATTTTCAATTCGGCAAATGTTTAGCAAATACCTATTGACAAGGGACAAGCTTTTAGGAGCCTCGATGTTTTGATTTTAAACACCAGCAGCTGCCTCAGGGGTGTAATGGAAAACTGAAGGACAGTATAGAGGACGATGCAAAGTGGAGAAGACATTCTTATGAAAACATTGTGGGGGAAAAAAGCGTCCAATTGCTCCTGTAACTTGAACAGAATGTTCCCTCGACGTAGTGGGGCTGTCAACTGTTTGACTCAGTCAAGAGATGATGAGAAAAAGCTCTTTTGGAAAACTTTGGTAGTTGCAATAGTTGCTCCACAAAAGCAAGGTTTGACTAAGTGAAACCATATTCAGAAAGTCTGAAAAATTGCAAATATAGGTTTGATCGCTGTTGATAGTAGGTGGGATGTAGTAGACAGTGAAGGAACAAAGGTGAGAACTTGGATTTGATCTTCAAGGGTTCAGAGGTTCTTCAGGACTCAGGACCTTCTTGGTCTGCAGTGGTCAGAGTTTATGAAAGAGATTCCTAGAAAGAAAAACCTCTGATGCAGCTAAACTGTCAGGGTTGATCAGTGTATTTCTACACATTTGGCCTATATATTGCAATATACTTGCATTACTTCTATCAGTAATGCATTATTTCCCTCCTCATTTTTTGATTCTCTCTCACAAGGACCTTTGCAAAAGTTCTCCTAATGGAGGACTACACCCTGGGCTGCAGCCCACAGAGGCTGGTTATGACAGTCTTTTTAATCACAGGGCTAACCCACTGAGACTAATACAGACTGGAGGATTCACACCAGGATGAAATTAAAGATCATCATCTGTAGAGACCACAGTTGTGAAGCTGCTCCACCTTCAACTCTGAGAGAGATCAAATTGTAGAATGACTGACATCTGTATGTTGGAGACGGACATACATTTTCCACTGTTTTGTCTTCTCTGTTGATTGGCTCTGGAAGAAAACTCTTCTGAAGATGTGTCAGGGCTGAAGCTCTCACTTACTGTGGAAACTCCACTCCATTCTGCTTGCGGTCGCAGTAATCCACAAACCAACATACTGGAAACCATCCAGTCCATACACTACGGGAGGTAATGAACACGGAAAATGCGTGCGCGGCCGCGTCTAATGTAGCATACTCTGTAACCAACCTGAGTATTGTTTCAAGACGTTTTACTGTAAAAGGAAGACATAAATATCTTGTGGTCACAAAGTTTCTCCTGCAGAATTACTCATCTGCTAAAAACCTTTGGAACTCTCCGTAACACCAGGCCTGGTTGCGTGCCTACGAGGGTGGACAGAGCCAGGGGTTGGCAAGGCACAACAAGGCAGCCCTATCACGTAGTATTGTGGGTGATATCAGGGCCCGTACTCTTTAATCAACTTTATCTGCCTCTCCATATCTGCACCACAGTTTTCTCTCTGGTCTGGCCATGGAAACACACTGAGGCTCAGTTCAGCCAGTCTGGTTTGACTGTTGGCCACTGTTTGTTCCTCTGAGGTATGGCAACTAGATCTGCCAGTGAGGATCTCTTCCACCAGAACTCTTCTGTTCATGACATTTTTACATCATACTCATTCAGTCCTCTTTATTAGCCACATGCCTTTATTGCACACTACATCAAAAACCCATATTAGATGAAGACCAGGACAGTCTGTAATAAGTAGTGGTGAAGCCCATGTCTTCAATAACTGGTTATTATTTCAGAAATATGAGGCTTGGTCAATATTTACTCTTGGTTTAGACAGGTTTTTTTTTCAGTTCAGTTCAGTGACTAAGGAGAAGGTAATGTCGAGTGTCATTTACTGCGGAATTCTCGTCCTGATTTAAAGTCTCGACTCTTTTAAAGGTCTACTGTGATCGTCTGCAGAAAACCTTGGCTACGACTGTGTCCACTTTGAGTCATGAGTGAATGTGTGTCTGGCTCTTATCGTAGGAAGAATGACAATGGTTGGAAATTGAACGTGACTTTTTATTGTAAACCAGGTTTTCTGTCAGATTTGGATAAGGACTATTAGACCAAAATAATGGAGGTTCGACGGATTTGTCCTAATGTTGTTACTGCATTACCAATGGGCTTACCTGGCTTAACCTTCTGCACTATATCATACAAGGTGATTGGATGGATGGATGGTTCATCCCCCAATAGATAGTTGCTGCCAAGTTACTTGGATGCTTTCTTTAATAATAGGTCATGTATGTATATATATATATATATATATATATATATAATTGTTTATTTGATTCCAAACTGGAAGGTTTGGAGAAAAAGCTAAAGAAGCCAGATTGAGATGGTTTGGACATGTTCAGAGGAGGGACAGTGGATACATTGGTAGAAGAATGATCCTAGAGATGGAGCTACCAGGTAGGAGACA
>JAFBJS010004798.1:34358-56884 GCA_016785265.1 Paraplagusia blochii
GAGTTAAAGATGCTGAGATTCTCTTTAGGAGAGACAAGGATGGACAGGATCAGGAATGAGGTCATCAGAGGGACAACACAGACGGGAAGATTTGGAGAAAAAGCTAAAGAAACCAGATTGAGATGGTTTGGACATGTTCAGAGGAGGGACAGTGGATACATTGGTAGAAGAATGATCCTAGAGATGGAGCTACCAGGTAGGAGACAAAGAGGAGATTGATGGATGCGGTGAGGGAGGACATGGAGGTAGTTAATACCTGTTGTCTTTTGTTCTTTGTAATCAGTCATTCGTCTTCTAAAACATTCCAGGAACTATATTTTTTGTTCCTTACCGGTTCAGGAGTGTCCTTGTCATGGTAGAACCCAAAACCACAATCATTAATATACTGTTTCTGTTCAGAACCAACAATTCTGGCAAAAAAATTCTGGTTTAAAGCCCTGGCTACCATAGACTTTCAGGAGACTAATGACTCTGACTGCAGGTTTTAAAAGAACAAATCAAATTTAACGTTGCCGGTTTTTGTTTCTGGTTCTTGAACCAGTTTAAAGCCCTGATCACATCACAAATAAAGAGACAACTTCATCATGGGACTTTGCTGTGTTATCAGTGGGACTTCCCTTCGAAATCTCTTTCTCTCTCTCCGTCTCTGTCTCTCTATCACACGCTCTCCATCATCTGTCTATTCACAAAAGCAAGAAATAAAAACGAACACAACCTGAAAAAAACACCTGGAACTCAGACCATTATTAGTTTTATTGACAGTTCTTGGTCCAATAACTTTAGCGCTCGCTCTTAAGGTTTAAGAGTGGATTTTAGAGACTCCTGTTTATAAGAATATGTGTCTAAACTACTTTAGACGTCTTAGCGAGCCAAAAAAACCTACATAACGTCAAACCGGCACAGCTGTATTCAGTAAATATGTGTTTGTGTGAAACAATTATCTTAAAAGGAGGAAAGCTGTTTGAGAACGGCACAACTTTTACAAGCGTAAACCCCAGCTTTGCTACCCACTCATTAAGATGTCAAGAGAAATATACCTGTTGAAGTTAAATCTCAGCCATTTGCTCAGTCCCCTACCATCTGTGAGAGGTAGGTCCTAAATCCAGGACAAACTCCAGACCCTGTCCAAGTGTTGATAGGTCCATGGATAAAAAAAGAAATGTTTTCTCACTGACCCAGAAAAGTTGTCCAAGCCTTTGTTTAAGTTCTATCTGAAACCATATTTTCATTTAGTTTAGATGAGAAAAAACAACTGTCTTTGTCACGGTTGGCTAAAAACTGCATTGCTCTTGTTTTGCACAGGATGTAAGTGATAAACATATTAGTAAAAAAAAAAAATCCAAACCATATAATTATGAAAAAAAAAGTCTATTGTGAAAATGTCAAAAGTGAATCTGATTCCATTAAATAACTGTTTACATCTCCAGCTTCAAAGACGACATGGTGATTTATGTTGGACCACAACAAAAGGAGAGCTGAGGAACATTCATGGAGTCTGGGAGAACTGTAAATCTACATCTGAGTAAGGTTCTTGTCTCCGAGCATATTGAATGTGCCAACCATGTGTCTTCTTAACTTTCCGTCTCTCTCTCTCTGTCTGTCTGTCTGTCTTTCTTCCTCTGCTCTCTCTCACTCAACCTCTTTGCCAGTTTTCTTTTCTTTACCTTAATGCCATCATTATGTAAATCCCTGGACTTAAAGCAGTAGCTTTAATTTGTCATCGGGACATGGTTTCACCCGGCTCTCTGACGGGGCTGATCTTGGTGTCAGTTTCCATCTGTGCCGCGCTGTTTGTCAGTGTCGGTGAGATGGTTTTTACTGCAGACGGCTGGAGACCGCGGTTCTGAGGGACTTTTGCTCATGAAATATGAGAATCTTCGGGCACGAGAGGATTAAACCAGACCTTCCCACTTAAACCCTCCTAACAGTGTTCACTGCTTGGATGAAAGGCTTTCATCAAACAAACATTAAAACAGGAGAGCTCCCCTTCATCACTGTCACCCGCTGTGTAAAGACAGAGCATGATCCTGTCTGGAGATTTATACAATAAGGCTGATGAACAATTACAATGGATTAGTCACGATCCATCACAATCACAGAGGCAGCTTGGTGATCATTAATCACGATTAATCTTGGTTGGGATGAAATTGTGATAAATCAACATTCCCTTAATATGACAAAACAAACATTTTTTGAATTATTTTTACATATGATTTCAAACTATGTCTCAAAGTTTTGTCTCAATGAGTTGAAGGATTGTAGTCGTGAGGACTGAAGATGGTGGAAAAGTGTCAAAGCAAAGATAAGACATGGACAAAGTTTTTGACAATGGGTCCTAAAATTGACCACAGGACCCGAGCATGAGCTGAAAGATGGACAATTTATTTGGACTTGTATTAAAACAAAAATGCTAAATCTCTTATAGCCTTTATGACGTCATCTACTGGAGAAATACAGGCATTGCAGGGAAAAGGCAGAAGTATAACAGGGGCAATTGGTTGAATCCCCCTTTCACCAAGTTAAGGTTCCCTGCGTATGGTCCCTAGGCGATGACACAGCTAGCTGCCCCCTGCTCAGTACGGTGATGGGTGAAGTGCAGAGGCATCATCCTGAAGGATACACCCGAGGGATTAATAAAGTTCTAAAAATAACTTAATTTAACTTACTTAATTTGGACAAGGTTGGCGGGCCGCAATTTAATACCTTAATGGACCGCATTCAGCCCCCAGGCCTTAGTTTGCCCATTTCTGACATAGATAAATCAACAGAGAGAGAGACAGTACCCAATTTATTATCTTGTTAATCTTGTTTTTTTTTTTTTATTTGTCCTTAAAGACGTAGAACATAGTAGGTCAAATGTCTCCCTGTTTTAAACCAAAGTGAAAAATGTAAAAGAGACGCCCATCTTCCTACAGTAGGTCTGCAGTAGGTGAGTCTGTCTGGGCTCCATGTGCACCTATAATAAGCCTGTTCAGACAAACATACATTCCATGCAGTAGTTATGTGGTTAGCAGTGTCTAGTATACATCCTTTTCCACCCAAAGCAGCCACGCATGGTCTAGGTGGATAATTCATAGTAATAAAATTCCCTGTGGAGGTTACGTTCTACTTACAGGGCACACGTTCTCATGATCCACCTATGTTCTCAGTCATTGAATCCCAGTGTTCTGTTCTTTCATTGGAAATGAGCTGAAATCTCCCGAACCTTATGTGATAGAAATGCGAGGCATGTAAAAGACAACACAAGAAACTGTGCGAACTGAGTAAATCTACAGATGATTGTGTTCTCTGTTGCTGGAACACAGCAGGAATTTTATTCTGGAACCCGAAAGCGCTGAGATTAAAAACCAGCCCAATAGAAAAATAAAAGCTCGGCGTGGGCAACGTTTCAAGACATTTTTGTTTTTATAGCTGCGTTGGGTTGAACCCTGGATACAGTAGGGACTTATTATAGACTAATTATACAATGTCATCTTGGTACACATTGGCAGTAAATGCATCAGTTGTAATCACATGCTTCTTAGCTACAAAGAGAGATCAGAAGTCAGGACTGGCTGAAAATTGTAGGCTCTCTACCTTCGCCCAACGTCCGAGTCCTCTTTGAACTAGAGAGGCCGGACCGTGGCTCTGGTTTCTCCGTGCTCACTTTCTGGTTTCTGCCAACACAGCAGGCCATGTCAAACTGAAGCAAACATTTTGGGCCACTGTCCCAGTCAGAAACATGAACAAGGGCTCATGACATTTTATGCCAAACAACTGACAGAAATACTCAACAAGCGGCAGTAACAACCAACTTTCCACACACAGTTGGTCTGGACAAGGTTTTCTTTCCTGGTACAAGACCAGGTTAAATCTCTTATTGATGCAAATAATTTATTTGGATGATCTATTTACTTGGGAGGGCAATTATCAAAATTTCATTTTTTTGTAAAGTTGAGTTAAGGCAGACTTGGCAGGGCTTCCAGGTTTTCCAGTCCACAAGTTGCCACTGAGGTGCTCTGAGCTTAGCACCACCCTGTGGCAGTTAGCTTCCAATGGGCACACCACATACAGCACGGTGCTGTGTGATTTGGGTGGCGGTGGTGGAGACTGGTGCCCCTGGGACAGAGTAATGAAGGATGACTTATTTCATCTTCAACGTGGATGAAGATGAAATGAGTCAAGCATCTAAATCTGGAAGTTTCCCCAGTGAATGTGAAACAATAGTTCCATTGAATGAAAGTTGATTGTCCTAATACCATCGTCTTATAAACTACTAGAATGTAATCGTTATACGTGTTTTGTAATATTAAGTTCTGGTACCAGCAGCTTTGTTCTCTACCATGGACTAATGGACTGCACTGCACTGTCTACTGTATAAGGTTATGACTCCGGGTATTGGGCTGACGTGCAGCGCGTCGTTGCGAGCTCGGCCCAAACCACAAGCAGGAAAATGCTTACAGCCAGTTTTATGTTCTTCTCATTAACAGAAGGCATTTGGAGCCAAAAGGAAACAAACCGTCTTTCATACTGACACTGTCGTCACAGATACAAACTAATGTGGAAAAAGATAAAGATGAAACCATTTAGAGACTCGGCAGCAGTGGTGAACAGAAAGGGAGCAGAGCTTTGAGACCTGTTCCCAGTTGGTGTAAAAAAACACTGCTTCTTGCAGTGATTTACCTGGTAGATATGTGATTTAAAGTGGTGGATAAAGTGATCCATTCTCTCAGCGCAGCACTGATGTTTTTTTTTAAAGCTGCAACCACCTGTTATCTCCTTTTAATACTCTAATTACTCCCACATTACCTGGGATTTACACTTTGGCCAAAACAGGGACTAAAATATTAGTAAATATGTCTTCATGCAGTTTGACAGCAGCTGCCATCACTCCGTGGAACTCATCGCTGGTCTGTACATGGAAAAATGAAAGCGAGGGCTCCTCTCTGTATAGCTACCACCTGTGCTTCCATTCATTGTTCCAGTGGTTAATTATTTTCAGCCCCAAAAACATCTCAAAGCTTGTCAGGGAATCATCCAGAGTCTGCAAAACATTTCCTCCCTGTTTTATAGATCAGTCATTACTGAATGAAGGGTCCTCTGTCAGAATTTGCCTTTTCGTGGAAAAAAAACAAGCGAAACGTGGGCCACATGGTGGCAACGTAGCTGCTGCTTTTGGCTTACAGGTTTGATCCCTGCTGGTAATGTGTCTGGACAATATGGTAGAGGATAAGTCAACATATTCACTTTCAGATGAAGCAGCAGGGTTTTTATAACTACCTGCAATACTTCTGTAAACCCTCTAGGAGAACATAGCACCATCCAAACCCACATTCAAGTTGACTCATCACCCACAGGAAGGCTCACAGTATGGAGCAGTGTGATTTGGGTGACAGTTGTGGAGACTCCTCCTGATACTTGGTAGTGGATAAGGGAAGGAAGATGAATAAATAACTAACAACTCTGTAGGAGTAGATAGATAGATAGATAGATAAATAGATAGATAGATAGATAGATAGATAGGTAGGTAGGTAGGTAGGTAGGTAGATAGATAGATAGATAGATAGATAGATAGATAGATAGATAGATAGGTAGATAGATAGATAGATAGATAGGTTGATCAATCATTAGATAGATAGATAGATAGATAGATAGATAGATAGATAGATAGGTTGATTGATCATAAGATAGATAGATAGATAGGTTGATTGATCATAAGATAGATAGATAGGTTGATCGATCATAAGATAGATAGATAGATAGATAGATAGATAGATAGATAGATAGATAGATAGGTGGGTTGATTGATAGATTGGTAAAAGATAGGTAGGTTGATTGATTGATAGCTGGCTACATAGATAGATAGATATGTATCTATCTATATATGTAGATAGATAAGGCAAAAGATACTTTTAAATGTACTTTTTGAGTAGTGCTCAACTTTTGTATATGTATATCGTATTGGTTGATATTCAGAATCGTAAATCGTGTTTGGACAATGTTGAGATATCGGATATTGGCATATTTTTGTATCGGACATCCCTAATAAATACCTGTAGACTTCTGGTATTAATTTTAGTTTTTTTTCTTAAGATGATCCTGATTGACTGCAGCCTGTTGGGATGCAGTGACGCTGCACTTGATTGGTTGCGACACAACTTTCTTCAGTTGTCCTTTGATGAGCAGATTCTCACGTCTCTGCTCTATATTCACTTTTGCGGCGTTTGTCCAGCCTCCTGACGGCGCGCGCTCCGCAGCAGAGTGCTGTGCGCTCCTTCTCCCCCCTCTCCTCCTTCTCCTCCTCCTCCTCCTCCTCTTCATGAGATCCTTTCACCATCAGTCTGAGCACTGGGCTTGAGGGAAAGGGGATCTGAAGGGCCCGGTCTGGCTGTGAGAGGCATCTTTTCACTGTCTCACATGGCGCTGTAGTAGACGCGCATTCTTTGTGGATCGTGGAAGAGTGTGGACAGATTTACACTTTTTAAAGCCGCCCGGGTTCTGACCGACAGCGGGCTCTGAACCATGGAGATGCCAAGGTGGACAACCAGGTGGAAAACGAAAAGGTTTATGTGGGATTCAACGCTATCCCTATTGGTGTCCATCGTTTTTATCCTGCAAGTCGCCGACGTGAGAGCAGGTAAGAGGAGACACGTCGCTGCACGACCACCGCGGGGCAGGAGAGCCCCCACTAACCTGGCTCACCGCCATGGAGGTGTTGGCGGCCGGTGACGAGCTGTCAGTTTTATTAGCAGTTAATGCAGGACAGAAGCTGGTCCTGTCTCAGACCGGGTCTGCAACTTTCAACAACCTTCAAATAGACTTAAAAAAAATAAAAAAATCAAACCACTGGAAATAAATGCACAAAGTGCTGCAAAAATATTTCATTGTAAATTATAGCACTGGTGCAGCACATGAAGTTTTAAGTAGCTGTAGACAAAGTGTGAACAAATTATTGTTGTTGGGGTTTTGTTTTGCTCCTACAGATTTATTTTCTCTTAATTTCTTTTCAGCTCTTTGGCTGATGTTGTTTCTCTCTGTCTCTATACCTGCATTTCACACCTTCACCTTAGATGAAGGAAAACAGCAACATAATGTTATTTTTTGTGCAGATTTTCTTTTGTAAAACGACTAGAGGCTCTTCAACAGTCCCTCATAAAACTGTTTTCTTGCAGATTCAGTGCCATATATCAGATTTAAATATTTTTGTTTCTAATTAGTCCTTAAGAAAATATGATTATCATCACACAGGGAGCCAAGGTGTAGGCACTAAAGAGCCACGTTTGCCCCAGTAGCCACAGGTTGCAGACGTCTGATCTGAGCCAACTTCACTCAGCCAGCATATAGACTTTTAAATGCCTATTAGACTTTACGGTCTCCATCCAACATCCTGCTGGAGGCACTTAAGGGTGCAGATGACTTTTACATATTTGACGGGTGGACTGTGTGTCACGTTAACATCACACAACTGTGTGATTGTGTTATTTTACAGGAAGTCACCTGGTATTTTAATCTGTTCAGTTTATTTTAATCAATCTCTTTAGTTTTTTTAAAAATACATATATGTATATGTGTGTGTTTCTATGGTCACCTGTGTATGTGAGTATGCAGTCTACTCCATCATCTGGCAGCAGGGCTGGTCCTGGTTGTTATGGTGGTTAGTTTTATTGCATGGTCACAGATATGTTCTTTATATTATTACATGTCTGAATCCACTTTTTTTGGCTGAGCAGCAGTGTGAAAATGATTAAAATGTGTTTTCGTCTGATCGACTGAGTCTGCTCTCCTTTCTGTCGTTGACAGAATTTAACAATTAAAGTATTGTAAAAGTTTTGCGGTGGGGCTTTGAATATGTGAAAAAAGTCTGGGCCCAATATGGTGCAATTCTGGGAGCACAATTCACATTTTTCCCCTAAAGACACTCCATCTTTCCACATTATTTGGATTTCCACTGAGCCCAAGAAGAGTTGTTGATGGAAAAAAAGGGAAAAAATCTGGAGTATTTTCTCTGCTTGAATAGACATATGTGGGTCATTTGAACTATTTCTATTGTGCTTCGTTTCCTCAACTCTGCACTAAAATTTAGATTTTGACAAAACTTAAATTGTATTTCTCGGGTTTTGTGTAGTTTTGTGTAGTATCGTTGACACCAACCAGCTGGTTGATGGTTGATAGTGTGGCATGGCATCCTGTCTAGACATTTCCTGAGTAGATCACTCCTCATCATCAGCTTCATCATCTATTGTCTCCCTCTCACTCCACACATGGAGAACTCATTAGGCCAGATGAATAATGCATTATGAGCTCCCCAAAGACGAAACGATCACGATGCCACAGTTGCACGGTTTGCCCGTCGCCCATCTTTCTCCACTCTGACTGATATTTAAACTAACCATAATTGCATGATATGCTTGCAAACATTTACAGGCTTTTCCAGTGTAGCCTAATTGCTGCCTTTGCTGCCAGCTCTCAGTAGATGGCAGCGATACAGAAAAAGACCACCGAGACATCCCGAGATGCTGCTGCATCACGGCCGCACAGACATTAAGTCAGAATGTCACAGATTTGAGCATCAATCACAAAACCGGGGCTGAAACATCAAACTGTGTGGCTCTGGTGATTTACAGGACGGGGAGGGCAGTAAATTTTAGCCATAGAGCTGAGACTGGTTCTTGACTGTGAGAAGGTCTGCTGGTTGAAGGGCTCTAATGATGTGAGAGAAAGATCTCCTGTCACCGCTCGCTTTGATTCCTTGCGGGAAATCACTTGTCTGTGTCGTGTAAGTAGCTTCTTGTTAACAGGGTTAGGTAGGTAGTATATCACAGGCCCAAACAGCAGTCCAGAAGATGTGTCATTAAAAATCTAAGAAATTATCCCTCAGACAAGACTGCGGAGAGTCTGGACCAGCTCTGGTACCTTCATCACGATAGAACTATCTTGTCCCTCTCATGTGGTTTCCATCCTTATCATTAGAATATGGTTTCTTTCTTCTCCCGGCTGGAAGGAGATGAGTCCTTTTTTTTTCTCTCTCTCTCTCTCGCAGTGTCTCACACTCCTGAGAACCCAAGGTCTGCAAAAAATCTCTACCTACTTATTACGGAGTCTTGAAATAATTTTGGATTTTTGCCTCTTTTCCATAGCTTCTGTGAAGCCATCGTGAGAGGAGGGGGGGGCGCAGGAGGAGGTGTAGGTGGGCAGGTGTGTGTTAGAAGGAGTTGTGAGGGAGTTCGGTCCAGGCCAATTCAGCACATCTGGAATATATGAGACCTTGAGCTATGCAGTAATGCAGAAGGCCTTTCTGAAACTCACAAAGAGACCCTTAGTCCCAGCTTTTTTTAAGAACCAGTAGCTCTCTGCCCAGGACAATATCCTCAAGACCTGCAGACCACATTCTATTATTTTCCTGGTGCAATTTGTATTTTATTATGTCTATATTGGTCAAAATAGTCTCAAAATAAAACAAATTGTTTTTATTAATTGTCCTGCAAAAAGACTTCATAAGGGTTTATCCTGATATCCTGATATAAATCAATTCTTTTCATTTAGTTAATGAGCAAACTTAATACCTTGGGACAAAAGCCCTTGAGCAAGTGTTTGAACCAGGCACCCTTGATTCACCGCTCAGGCTGTTATTATTCTGGCCATAGGAGAAGTAGCTACAGGGATGGGGCCTTTCAGTTTAGTCTCATGTATGTTTAGTTAGAGGGTGGGGGTGGGGAGTGATGCCAGGGCCATAATGGGTTCAGCATGTGGGCCCGTCGCTCCACCCATCAACCCCAACCCCCTTTCTTCGGTCACTCAAAGTGAACAGGAACCGCGCAATCAGCAGTTCATGGCCAAGCGTGCCACATGACTTCCCAATATGGAAATTTAAAGGTGGTATATTTTTTATTGCATTATTTTAGTTTTTATATGAAAGTAATGATGGAGGAGAACCAACATATGGTTGTAGGTGGATGGAAACACTTTACGGTGCTCCACTCTTTTACGTTTCCTCTTAAATACTTAATGTCAAGCCAGTGCTGTGTTTACGTCTCCTGTGGTTCCGTCTCTTCACCTAAAATATTTTGTCTGGTCGTCATCTCGATGCTATCAGACACATGGATCCAGCCTCAGCAGCTAATCTTCCGTTCCTGTCAGTCCTTATCAAAACCATGGAATTTTAAGTTGACCATTTAGTCTGTGTTTCTGCTACTGAGGTTTTTGAAGGGACGTCCCCAGCTCTGACTCACTGAAAAGACATTACTCTGCCTGAATATCAACTAATAGCTTTGTAGACTATGAAAATGACTCACTCATTTTACGACACAATACCCTTCTTAGTTTGACGACTCTTTATTCGTCTGGTGTACGCTTCATTGATGGCAAATATGTTTTTATTAAAGTAAGTTCTTTCCCAAACTTCTCTTTAGAGCAGTGGAGAATTCCGGCTGAGAATAGACATGAAAAAGCAGCATTTATTTTTATTATAATAACAGTATTTTTCCAGACAGATGTTTTTATTATTTGAAATCTAAAAATGTTAGTAGAAAACAGTGAAACAAATTATTCAACTCTTTTTCAATCATGAATTCATTTTGTATTTACAAATATCATGGATTCAAACACATATATGTTGCATGTATACATATAAATATATGTATATGTGCCCCTGTGGGGCAGTGGTGGCCTAGTGGTTAAGAAACTGGACTGGACTGGGGTCCGCAGGGCCTGGGTTCAAATCCGCCAACTGCCAGGTTATCGCTGAGGTCCACTAAATGAAAAACCAATAAACATATTTTATAAAATATAAAAATATCTAATTTATTGGAATGTCCAATATTAATATTTTATTTGTCTATAAAAAAAAACAATAAAAAACAGATTTTTTTGCATGTCTCACCATAAAAATAAACCCCTAAGTGATTGGTCAGCATGTCTTTGTGATAGTTGTTTATAGATAAATATTTGTCCACGCTGACAGTGTAGCAGGTTTTAATTAAGTCCAAAGGTTAGAGACAGGGTGAAGAGAACTTGGTGAAAGCTCTACTTGTCTTATAAGCTGCTCTCTATGTTTATATCCCATTATATCTACATCCACTCTCACATGACTTAATTAGAGGACAGCTATAGGCTGACAGATGTGCCTTAAATCATAAATGACAGTCCACATCAAGTCTCCCGCTCCTGCAGTAGTCTCCAACCATCAGTATTAGACTGCCACTATTCCCTGTAATCACTTTACAGTTAATGAGACGCCTCAGGGCAAGGCGGAGGTGGGGCAAAACCAACGGAGGCAGAATTAGATGACGGGGGTTAAAAATGATCTTCAAAGGTCTCTGCAGCGATGATATTCTCAGACCACAGACAATGATGCTGTGGAGGACTGAACAATATTGTAAAGGTGTGGTTCTGTAATAACGCAGATGCCGTTCCCTTAAGCTCCGGGCTGAAGGCGGGGTGAGAAGTGGGGCAGCCGTGCGTGCTGAATCATTTCTAACATTTTTACTGCTCTGCCCAGGTAGCTAATAAACTGGTGGACCTGACAGGTCTACCCAACGGTTGCCAAAGGAGTGTAGCGGGGTCAAATGTTGACATATCATTAACATGTCAAGTCCCATTAAAGTTTAGATGAACTCTTAAAATCACTGTAAAATTATAAGCAGCTTTAACATGGACATTAGGAAGATTATGTGGTAAAACACATGTTCTTCACGTCATCCTTAAAGTTCAGACACAACAGGCTTGGGCAAACTAAGGCCCGGGGGCCAGATGCGGCCCGTTGAGCTTTTTCATGTCAACCATGTCCAAATTAAGAGTATTTGAATGTATGTAGGATTTGAGCTTTTATCAATGCTCTGGTCCCGGTCCCCAGGTCCAGTTCTAGGACAAATTGTGGCCTGTGAGTCAAAAAGTTTGCCCACACCTGGTCTGAAGCAAATCCATTTGAGAAGTTTGTATCTTCTAGAAAGAAAAGCAATTTCCCCATATCTGTCATTATCTTTTGATGAATATATTGTAAATTCCCCACAGATATGTTTATTACTAGTTACAACTTGCTCATCTGCCTTATCCAAGGCATTGGTTCCCAAGGTGATGGGCGGGTCCCATATATGGCCCGCAGGGATATTACATGGATAGATTCCTTTATTGCTTCAGTCAGATAATTGCACTCATTTTGTATAAATTCAGTGTCGTGTCAAAGCAGATGGTTTAAAGAGAAGCCCAAACTTTCAACAGGGGGCGCTGCAGACGATGTTAAGGGAATTAGTGGTTGAAAGACGCAAAGAAGGAACTTGATGAAAACCTGTTGTGAAGCTCCAGGATGGTCAGAAAGTAGAAGTTGACTCTGATATTGTTGAAAAATGACTTTATTAGAATGAGTTTGTCTTAGTACCTTTTGGACAAACCTTAGTTCTTGTTTGTTGAATAGATGGATGGATGCTGGGAAATCTCTCTGTGCGTTAGTGAAACATTTAACAGTTGTGTTGTGTTTTTCACAATGGCACTCTTTGTATTTGGATGATTTCACAATTTTCCTTCTTCTGCCTCCACAGCTGAACCCGTGGATGTGCTGAAGGTGTTAGACTTCCACAGATCTCCTGAAGGGATTCAGAAAACAACTGGTTTCTGTGCAGCCCGTCGAGGAGCCAAACCTAATGTAGCGTACAGAGTCAGCAAACAGGCCCAGATCAGTGTTCCCACCAAACAGCTCTTCCCAGGTAACGTTCTCACAGTTTTCACTTTTTTTTTACAATTCTTCTTCTTCTTCATGTCCTCCCTCGCTTCATCCATCAATCTTCTCTTTGTCTCCTACCTGGTAGCTCCATCTCTAGGATCATTCTTCTACCAATGTATCCACTTTCCCTCCTCTGAATATCAACTGGTTTCTGTGCAGCCCGTCGAGGAGCCAAACCTAATGTAGCGTACAGAGTCAGCAAACAGGCCCAGATCAGTGTTCCCACCAAACAGCTCTTCCCAGGTAACGTTCTCACAGTTTTCACTTTTTTTTACAGTTCTTCTTCTTCTTCATGTCCTCCCTCGCTTCATCCATCAATCTTCTCTTTGTCTCCTACCTGGTAGCTCCATCTCTAGGATCATTCTTCTACCAATGTATCCACTTTCCCTCCTCTGAATATGTCCAAACCATCTCAATCTGTCTTCCCCAGCTTTTTCTCCAAACCTTCCTGTCTGTGTTGTCCCTCTAATCACCTCATTCCTGATCCTGTCCATCATTGTCTCTCCTAAGGACATACATTGCTTTCAGATCCAGATTTCATTAAACAGTCAGTCATTCCATTTTTTCCATTCCTCTCCTTCAGAGAGATGTATTTCCTTGAGTTGCATACGCGTTCTTGTAAATCCCAGATTTTTTTTTTTTTGGTTTTCAATGTATTCACAAGGAGCTAAACTTACATTGAGGGAAAAAGACAAACCAACTGTGCAATAGATTGTATACAAATGCCTGATGTTGTCTCTGGGGCTGAAAGTTGAAGCAAATAGGAAATTGCTGAAACCTGTTTTTGTTAAAATGGCCTTGAAGGGGTGACTCCACTTGGTGCAAAAACATCTGTTTCACTGTAGGTCTTAAGAAAAATAGATCCCACTTCTCACGTGATTTACGACGTCTGTAAACCTTTTCCTGCAGGTTTATGGTCTTTATCGCTGTTTTCTGTTCCAATTCAATACATATCAATTTGGTGAATTAGGATATAGATTGAAAAGAGTGATGCTGCTGCCTACGGGCAGTGGATGGGAAATAGCATGACTGACGGAAGACGTCACACAGAGCTGGATCTGCCAGTCTTCAATCAGATCCAGCCTCGTCCAAATATGGTCTGCTCTGGTTCCAGAAAAGAACCAGGGACCATTAACCAGAAAGCAGAATTTCATGATGGCAGATTAGAAACCAAGAGATGATGTCACACGTGCTGCTGCTTTGGGTTGTCAGTATTGCAGACATGCATTCAGTAATGGTCCAGACATCTGAGCCTGGACCAGGAGTTTTTTTTTTTTGTTATTATTTTTTGAAACCACAGCCACGTCAGCCCTCACAGAGCTGACTAAAACTGGAGGACACGCGACAATGAATAAATAAACAACAGCCAACTGATTAATCCAATAAGTATAATTTAATAAAAGGTTAAGACAGAAATATTTTTGAAGAAAATAAATATGGAATGGAAATATTATCGAATGAAAGGAAAACTGAGGCCCAAACACAATATTTTAGAATAGTCCTTTATTGTTATTACTAGCAATAGGCAGAAGACAGGAGACAGAGCTGGAGGGGGAGGAGTTAAAGATGCTGAGGTTCTCTTTAGGAGGGACAAGGATGGACAGAATTAGGACTGAAGTAATTAGAGGGACAACACAGACAGGAAGGTTTGGAGAGACAGCTAGAGAAGACAGATTGAGATGGTTTGGACATGTTCAGAGGAGGGACAGAGATTATAAGGGTAAAAGAATGACCTTAGAGATGGAGCTACCACGCAGGAGACAAAGAGGACTTGTAACCCCTGATGAAAGGGACAAGATGACAGAAAAAGAGGAATGAAATGTCCTTTGTTGTCCTTGTATTAGTGATACTAATAATACTGCGTCCCAGTGGCAGCAGTCTCCACCACTGCCAACCAAATCACACTGCCTCATACTGTTATCCTTCCTGTGGGTGGAGCCCACTGGAAGTCATGTCAGGACGGTGTTATGCTTCCAACCCAGGTCTGCTTTCTTAACTGCTGGTCCATGGTAAATTCATGATTATATACTTGTTAACACAGTGGAAACACTGACCAACAGATACATTTGTGTCCTAGTCCACCCACTTAACTCAATTGACCTTCAGGCAGTTAACTTTATTAAATAGAAGCGACAATAAAGTTGTCCTCTGGACAGCGTCAAAAGACTTAAGGAACCTATAGTGTCCCCTCTGACTAAAGAAAGCGATGAATAATGTTGTTATTTAGCCTGAGCCACAAACATCTGCATTAACAATCAGGCTGCAGACATTCACAATGTTGTTTACACTGGGACACCCACTTATGCTGAGGCTTTCAAGAGGTTCCAAGAGAACATTGGGATGAGAGTCACATGACAAATGAAAACCCCATGTAAACATCTGGCCTAAACACGGCAACAGCAGATCTTGGAGACTGATCTTGGTTTTCTGGAGGAAACCCCCAATATTTATGATTGATAAATAAATTGTTCCGGGTATAATTGGACATTAGACATATAATCTGGACTGTTAATTATACAGATTGTCTTTTTTTTCTGTAAAGTTTATGGATGTAGAAGTGAAAGCTGGATTCAGATGGTCAGGTTTGATAGGAATCAGCTCCATCAGCAGCAGCTTTTTTTAAATGTATATTTTTGTGCTCATTCTGGTCAACATTTCTTGAAACAGTCATGGTTTAATATGTGCAAGAAATAAAAAAAAAATGTCTTCAGGCCGTGGCAGATTTAGCCTTGAAATGGAAAATACTGTGAGAAACAGATCGTATAATTCTAGGAATATCTGGAGTCCATTAAAGAACACAATCATCGTGATGTAAGGAATGCCAGTCGGTGGGTATCTGGGACAATTCTCACCCAAAAGCTGTTCAAACAGATGTAAATGACAAGACTGTGGCTTTCCTTCCACGTTCTCATGTGCATCTCATGTTGTATCAGTTAGTCCCAGAACTCCACTGTGAAACCTCAGACAAACATCTCCCCTCACCCAGCCTCCCCCAACTACACGCCTGCTGCTTCTTAACCAACGTCTTGTGTTTGCCTGTTGCCTGTTCCACCTGCAGGGGGAGTTTTCCCAGAAGATTTCTCAATCATGTTCACCATCAAGCCCAAGGCTGGTCTCCAGTCCTTCCTGCTGTCTGTCTACAACAAGCAGGGCATCCAGCAGCTGGGGGTGGAGGTGGGCCGCGCTCCGGTCTTCCTGTACGAGGACCAGCACGGCAAACCTGCACCGGAGGAATACCCTTTCTTTCGCTCAGTCAACTTGGCTGACGGGAAGTAAGTGTCTGCTCCAATCAGGACTTTGACGTGGGTGGTAGATTTTTCTCTCTCTCTCTCTTTCTCTCTTTTCTTGGATTCTTGCCGTTTTGAGCAACCAAAGGAACTCAGAGAATTTCCAGTGAGGAGTTCAAAGTGTCAAGTGCCCTGTGAAACTTTTGTAATTGGCTGAAAAACAAAGCAGCATATTTTCAGTCTCATCTTGAGCCTTTAAAAAGTGATTTATAGGATTTATTGTATGTTAAACCAAACCAGTCTTCTTAACATATTTTCTCAAGCTCACTAGACACACTTTACTCCTTCAGCCTGGTACACTGAGATACAGCTTAAGGATTTATTGTCATCGGTTCTGTTCAGCCATTAAAACCATGTGGAACCAATGGCGCAGTGATAGAACTGTAAATATTTCAAGATTCCGATTAGTTTTTTGGGGGGGGCGTGGGGGTAGACTGATACATTTCAGGATGTTTGTACATAGATTTTAGTTACAAATTACTGTCAAAGGCTGAAGTTGGTCAGTGTTGACATTGATACCATATGTCTTACATATGGTATCAATAAAAGGAAACTCCTTGTCATTGTGATTCACACAACAAAATGTCACCTCTGTATTTAACCCATCACCAAAGAGAACAGTGGACAGCTGTGAGGAAATTAGAACAATATATATATATTTACAAATAACATTATTACTGTATATGCAATTTCAATGATATGCAAAAGGCAATGTTTCTATTGGCGTACAAAAATAATATTTATCTTCTGAATCCACTCAGAAAAAAAAATTACAAAATGTGATTGTGTTTCCTGCAACAAAAATTTCCCATGTTTTAAAACTTTTTGACTAACCCTGGACATGAATAGGAGCCTGCCATTCATTGAAAGACATGGCGTCAAACTAAAGTCAACTCTGTGTCTGACAGATGGCACCGCGTGGCCATCAGCGTGGAGAAGAAGAGCGTCACCATTATTGTGGACTGTAAAAAGAAGGTGACCAAGAAGCTGGGCAGAAGTGACCAGGCGCTTATCAACACCGAGGGCATCACTGTCTTTGGGACCAGAATCCTGGACGAGGAGGTCTTCGAGGTAAGACATCAGAGTTTAGATCCAATACCAGTCTGGGTTCAGAGATGTTCGGTGATCCCTGGTAGATACCAGGAGTTTGGGAGGTTGAGGCTCAGCCTTCATCACTTGGATTCTTTTCATAGCTGGTAAAATAAAACCAAAAAAAGTGATCTTTTTGTGCAAAATCTGAAGAATTCTGCAAATTTCTACACTTTTGGCCCACTCTGGGTTGTTTCTCCTCAAACCAGTCATCACAGGTTCTGTCGACCACTAACCACCATCACCAAAACCAGTGGTGAAAAAAAAGAGATGAAAATCCACAGGAAGTTTCCACGGATGTGTCCTTCAGAGACATAGAGCAGACATTCAACACCCGACTGAAGTGATTAGGTTTTCGGGGAGTTTGGAAAAGTTGCCAAGATGTGGGCAATTTCTCTGCTTTGTTTCTAATTGAAAACACATTGCAAATCCAACTTTGAATGAAAGTCATTTACTATTGTGAAAGAGAAGAGTGAATAATTGTAGAGTCTAATACTTTAATTCCAAATGCTTTAAGGCTGACAATTTATTTGTTTTTCATTAACTGCTGCACACAGCAAATGGTGGGTTTTATTGGCCACAACAACAATATTGGCTTTGTGTATTTGGACGGCCCAGGGCCATGTCTGTGCTGCATTCAGTGACTTTTTCTCAACACGGTGTTGACACAGCACACAGAAAAAGTGACTTTTAGTTGGCGTTAGGTTTCGCTTTTCAGGAAGCTTTGATTTCTTTGTGTTGTTTGAGATCTGACTAATTCTCAGAGGTAACACTGATATTTCAGAATGTTGACGCCCTAACAATAGGTTTACAGGACCAGCGATGATCCATGGTTTAGAGACACTAGGAATAAGCAGAAGACAGGAGACAGATCTGAAGGTGGAGGAGTTAAAGATGCTGAGATTCTCTGTAGGAGAGACAAGGATGGACAGGATCAGGAATGAGGTGATTAGAGGGACAACACAGACAGGAAGGTATGGAGAAAAAGCCAGATTGAGATGGTTTGGACATGTTCAGAGGAGGGACAGTGGATACATTGGTAGAAGAATGATCCTAGAGATGGAGCTACCAGGTAGGAGACAAAGAGGAGATTGATGGATGCAGTGAGGGAGGACATGGAGGTAGTTGGAGTCAGAGGAGAAGATACAGAGTGAGATGGAAAAGGTTGACCTGTTGTGGTAACCTCTAAAAAAAGGGACAATCCCAAAGGAGAAGACGAAGTCCTTAACAATAACAATGACTTCTTAGAGTGGAGGTTGTAACTGAGGTAATTGAGACTTGGCTGTTTCAGATCCAATTAGAGCAATAAAACCACTGGGCCTCTGTGCTTATGAAGCTGATTTGGGACCAGCCGTGCGGTTTGGTGAGCGCTGTGTGTTTAAATGGACAACGTCTCACCCTAAACAGCGTTGAATTACTCAGTAATTTGTTTCGCTCTCATCTAGAAACCTAAAAGGATAAAAGCTTGCTGTTGTTCCAGGAGTAAAAAGCTGGCTTTAATCAGTGCAAGACCAAAAAAGTGAACTGGTGTAGTGACCCAAATAGAACTCAGCCGTGAGTGAATTACGCTCACTTTAACTCTATTAACCTTTCTACTCCCTCTCCACGGGGGGAGTTAAATATATGCACCTAGAAAAAAAAAGAAAAATAATCTCTTGGTCCAAAATGTACAATTGTTGGATTATTGAATATGTCTAATTCTTTTAATTCTATGTCTAAACTTTTGCCTTGGAGAAGAGAAGGTTTTAAAGTGTTTTCCTCTGGCAGACTGAGTGTTGTTTAATTAGTAACACTGATTTTGGCTGTGATCAAATAAGAATTAAAAGCATATGTACAGTATCTGCCAGGGTGTAATGTGTTTAGTGTAAAGACACAGAACCCACCTTTGGGACAGTGGAGAAATAGCAATTTTTTTTTCAATTTCCCTTTTTCTTTGTGAATAATAATTGAAATGACAGAAATCTATCCATCCCATCGCGGGGCTTGCAGTCTCTGCCACTGCCACCCAAATCACACTGACCATGCCATACCTTTCCACTGGAAGGCAACCGCCCTAACTGGGATTCAAACTTGCCCAGCAGGTGAACCCTGGAGTTTTACACCAGACAGAGACATTGCGTCTTGGTCAAAGTGAAGCCATGAGAGAAATCACGAAGAGACCCAAGGCCAATAGATACCATAAAAACACAAGTTAACTACCTATATATTTTACAACATACAACAGACATAAGTCTGTTGTATGTTCTCAGATGTTATACAAAGGCTTCGGCCCCGTCTGTAATTGACTGAACTCTGAATTTACTAAATTCAATGACCGTAAATGTAAATATTGGACACCATTTGACTCAAAGCTAATGCATTTCTATCTCCTGTGATTAAGTGGCTGCACAGATGTAGTCCATTTGCTTATTCCATAAATGTCTTCTGCCAATACCTAATGGATTTTGTAGTCACTAGTGTCCTCCTGCAGGACCTGTTCTTCTGACCAAGAGACAGAGACACAATTAAAATGAAAATCTAAGTTCAGGTTCCCAGTGAGGGTAAGATGAGACTTTGGTTCATCTGATTGTGATGGTGAAGACGGTGCAGCTTTATTAAGAGGATCATTGTTAATGGTTCAGTGAAGGAAAGCAAACTCCTTGTGTAGTTCACACCACAGCAAACAATGACATGTCACCTCTGCATTTAACCCATCAACAAACTGAACTGAGTTGGGACGGTGCCATGCTCAGTGGACCTCAGTCCTGGCAGTTGGTGGAATCAAACTTCCAACCTTCTGAACCCCAGTGCGGTTCCTTGAGCACTAGGCCACCACTGTGCACACACTGCATTAGAATGAGCTAAGCTGGAAACAGAAAGGTGAAATCAGGATAAAAGTGCATTTCAGGTCTGGTCTTGGCCGTGACTCTGCAGCTGTTTAAAAGATATGTTCCCCGACTAGTTTTCCAACCCCCCCCTCAGCCCCTTCCTTATGGTCCTCCCCACCACCCAGACTCCCCCCACCTCCATCATAGCAATAAAAACACACAAAAATGTAAAAGTAAATCCCTTCTCATTCTTATGCAAATTTTTCTGATGGAGTGTGTGTGTCTGTGACACCAGAACAAAGGCAGGGGCGGCAGTGTGGAATTGTGTGTGGGTTGGGGGGGGGGGGGGGGGGGTTTTGGGTTTTTCAGCCCCTTCCTTATGGTCCTCCCCACCACCCAGACTCCCCCCACCTCCATCATAGCAATAAAAACACACAAAAATGTAAAAGTAAATCCCTTCTCTTCTCATTCTTATGCAAATTTTTCTGATGGAGTGTGTGTGTCTGTGACACCAGAACAAAGGCAGGGGCGGCAGTGTGGAATTGTGTGTGGGTTGGGGGGGTGTGTTTGTGTGTTCGTCATTACGCTACGCTATGTTGTTCCAAAATACTGTCCCTGAAGCAGGACAGGATCTTTGGCAGGAGGATGGAACCAGTGAATCAGTGTTTATGGTTGACTTGGACCCAGCTGAGTTTCTCTGCTTCTCATTTCTCTTCAGCCACTTCTCAACCCCCCAGTGGCCACAGAAAATATTTTGGTTATGATTAGTGTAATGGGTGCATTAAGGATCAGTTAATATTTGGACAGCGCGTCAGTGTCGTGACACGGAGACACTAATAGTGTCCCTGGGTGAATGAATTCTAACTCTGTCCACCGGCCCTGGACTCGCTTCTGCCAGTTCTCCTCTGAAGGCGGGGAGAGAGAGCACAGAACGGACAGCCAGACAAACAAACAGATGATTTCAACAGTTTAACAATTTTGTTAGCTACTGGCAAGCCGACTGTTTCA
This sequence comes from Paraplagusia blochii, assembly GCA_016785265.1. Lineage (NCBI taxonomy): Eukaryota > Metazoa > Chordata > Actinopteri > Pleuronectiformes > Cynoglossidae > Paraplagusia > Paraplagusia blochii. The sequence goes on from JAFBJS010004798.1 coordinate 55,244, forward strand.
ACATCGGTGCGAGACATGTGTTTGCCCCCGGTGCACGAAAAAAAAAAAAAGAAATCCAATCCTTGCGATGACCACAATGGCTACGTTTTATAAAAGGCTGGAAAAAATCTGGAGAGAATTATATTTTCCTCTCCTCGTCTTCTTAGATAATTGTTTTTCTTGTACAGTTTTGAAATACTATCTGTCTATTTGCTCTTTCAAGATGTCACCGCTCCTCCTTCTCCTCCTCCTCCTCCCTCTTCCTCCTTCCTCTCCCTGAAGTCAGAGCTTTCAGACAACATATGTGTCAAAGCGCTGAGGTAAAGCCTGTAGGGGTTTTTGATTGTGCAACTAGGAAAAGTAAAAAAGGTGAGAAATGTAGTGATATATCTACAGAAGTGAAGAGTATTGCTTACAGTATTAGTCCAAGCAGTATTTTTATAGGGTTCTACACATATATTGGACATAGAGGGGTGAAAAGGATGGACAGGAATGAGGTGATTAGAGGGACAACACAGACAGGAAGGTTTGGAGAAAAAGCTAGAGAAGACAGATTGAGATGGTTTGGACATGACTAAGTGGGTTTTGTCATGTTCAGAGGAGGGACAGTGGATACATTGGAAGAAGAATGATCCCAGAGATGGAGCTACCAGGTAGGAGACAAAGAGGAGATTGATGGATGCAGTGAGGGAGGACATAGATGGTGTAGAATTGAAGATACAGTGGACAGAGTGAGATGGAAAATGTGGATGGTCGGTGGCAACCCCTGAACAAAAAAGGGACAAGCCGAAAGGAGAAGAAAAGGAAGATATTGCACAGTAAACAATAACAGGAACATCCTTCTTATGAATATCAGACACATGAGAAAAGGGATCAGTGACTAGTCAATAAATAAATATTAAATCAGTTAACTGTGCTTCTATCACAACAACAAATCTGATTAAAACAGACTGTTTCCCCAATTTTGCATGGACTTCTTATGCATCTGTGCTTTATTGGCTCAAAGTGACGATAATTGTCTTAGTGTGTGTGTGTGTGTGTTCAACCTCCTCTTCCCTACTGTTTCTGCAGGAGGACCACACACAGATGTTTAAAAACCTTAATTATATTAAATATGTTTGGCTCAAATGTAGCAGCCATTTGTTTACGAGTGAAAATGAAGCCGTGAAGGAGGATTAGTCGTATTAGTCGTGTTTGATGCAGTGAAAACTACCAGAATCAGATCAGTTCTGGTTGATTTAGAGTGTGACGTCCTCTCCTCTACACTCGTCTCAATTACAGTCGTCAAATATGGAGTAAATTGTTAATTCTTAAGTGAAAACGCAAAGTTTTGTATAATTTTTTTTGTATATTTTAATCTCAAATATTGAAAATGAAAACAGCATCTTGTGGTAGCAGAGTGTTTTATTACTTGATAATGTTGCAGTTTCCTAAAACTTCTCCTCCTTCTTCTCCTTTCACCTTGTCACTTTTTCAATTGTTGCCACAGCGACTCTCCTCTACCTCCAACCACCTCCATGTCTCCTACCTGGTAGCTCCATCTCCAGGATCAGGATTCTTCTACCAATGTATCCACTGTCCCTCCTCTGAACATGTCCGAACCATCTCAATCTGTCTTCTCTAGCTTTTTCTCCAAACCTTCCTGTCTGTGTTGTCCCTCTA